>PITB01008833.1:0-70768 GCA_004024585.1 Paradoxurus hermaphroditus | reverse complement strand
CTGGGTGGCTTCCTTGGTTAAGTTTCTGACTCTTGATTTCCACTCAGGTCCTGATCTCATGGTTGGTGAGGTTTAGCTCCACACTCGGCTTGGTGCTGACAGTAAGGAGCGTGCTTGGGCTTCTCTCTCTCTCTCTCTCTCTCTCTCTCTCTCTCTCTCGGCCTCTCCTCTACTCATGCTTTGTCCCTCTCTCTCTCAAAATAAATAAATAAACATTTTTAAAAATAGAAGAAAATAATAGATTTTAAGGATACATAATAATGTATCTAATAATTTTTAGGAAAAAAATAGTAACATTACAGAAAAGCAAGGAAATGATTAACTATATATTCAAGATGTCTAAATATCTGTATCAATTGCATCTTGGAAAGTGATTGAATCAGATTACAGAGGGCCATTAGGGCATCTTTGCTATTGGCAAAATTCTATTTTTTTAAATCAAGGGTTAGGCAGCTGTTTATTATTAATAATTATTTTAATATTTTTTTTTTATTTGAGAGAAAGAGTACGAGTGGGGGAATGGCAGAGAGAGAGGGAGACACAGAATCCAAAGCAGATTCCAGGCTCTGAGTTGTCAGCGCAGAGCCCAACGTGGGGCTTGAACTCATGACTGCATGATCATGATCTTAGCCAAAGCAGGATGCTTAACTGACTGAGTCACCCAGGCGCCCCTATTTATTATTTTCACTTAAACTATACAATATTTATTATATGTGTTCTATTTCTGAGTAAAATAAAACAAAATAGAAAAAACTGGTACTGCTTCCTTTTATTTTACTTTAATTAATTATTCCTGTCTTTTCTCTTTGACATGGATAGCAAACACATACATACCTCCCCTTTTGGTTTTTGCTTCACAATCTTTACAACTTAACCTTGTGTCTGATAACCTTGTGAAGTGAATAGACCCATATGTATCTTTGTCTATACAGTTTTGTTTTGTTTTGTTTGCAACATATATGCATTTTAATCCTATTGCATGTACTCTAAGTATGATTAATATATCTGAATATTGTCAGAACTTCCTGTGGGGTCAGGGAGGAGGGGACGACCTAAAGTTTTAAAGTCGCTTTGCATTTTTAAAAAGCTTCTGGGAATATTATAAAATCTAGAATTTATTATAATTAAATAAAAGTTTTTACTATCCTCCTTAGAAAGATCAAGTAGTCAGCAATAGAGAAAGAAATTTAACTGCTCTATATATCAATAGAGTAAAGTAATTATGTACCTCATTCATTTGGTAAGTGAATAAATCTAATTTATTTTTAAAATTTCTTCCATAAGGATTTAAATCCAGAGAGACATGTAACTTCAAGATATAACTTAATAAAAACCTTATTTTATTAATGTTTCCTTAAGAAAGAATTGTAAATTTATCAAAATGGGCACTAAAAATAACAAATCTGTTAAGTGAAGATATAGGAAGAAATGCTAAACAAATATATGTAACAATATAGTAAATAAAAAATTAATGTCTAATTAATATATTAGAATAATTAACCAGTGATTTTTATACAAAATCAAATTTTTAAAGGTATTAACGAGAGCCTTCTTTTATGCTAGGATAACAGCTGGGTGTTTTTATTTATATAAGTCATCTCTATGTCTCCATCTGCTTAGATAAGCAATTTTTCATATCATTGTAACTGATATGAACCACATAATCAAATACTGAAAATATACAGACATTTATCAGGAGAAAAATATGTACTGTTCTTTTAGGAGTTAGATTTATTTTTCTAATCATGAATTAACATCTTGCCTTGTAATTCATTGAATTTTATTACAACTCTCCCTGGGTTGGGCCCCCAATAATCTTAAATCTCTCCCTCAGACTTAAATTGTACTATGCCCCAGGTGAAGATGTCCTCACATATTGCCAAAGTTAGTATCTGTCCAATTGGTTGTGTACTTGCTGACCATAGAAAAGTGCTTATATATGTGATCTCAAGGATGATAGGAATAACAATTATAATTTTTGTTTAGAGTACTTTGTAGTTCACAATGTTATAGAAAGTATATTATTATATCCCATCCTTAGACAAATAAATCACTGATGCTATTATTTTACAAATTAGGGAAGTAGGTTCAGAAAGCTTAAGAGATAAGCCAAAGTTCCACAACCTGTGAGTTTGGGTGATAGTTCTTAATGACATGGTCACATTTTGTGTTTATCTTGTCAGCAAAGGCGCTGCCTGCTCTTGGGCTCTGAACTGTCTTTTTAAGAACAGTTTTGTGTGTGGACTAACCCTGTAGCATTGACAGAGTGTCTCCTCTAAAGCAAAGGCCAATTTGCTCACAGACCATAAAAAATAATAATAATAAATTGGGTTCCCTTAGTTTGATATTTCTTAGCTGTGATAGAAACCTGTGTTGATTCATCCGTGTGGGCTCTTTCATTTTGACTCCTTGGAAACCAGGGATGAAAAGAACCTACATGGAAATGAAACCATGAATACTAGAACCCTTTGCCTCTGATCTAGGAGTCTCATGTTTTCTGCCAACATCCATGCAACTGGCCAACTAGCTAGTTTGTAAGTATGCTAAAATCTCACACCTGTTGCAGTTCTTGAAAAGAAATTGTAAAGCAGAAGAGCCAAACATTCTTTAGTTTCATGGTTCAGTACACATTTTCTATACTACAGTGAGTCCCAAGACCCCAAATTAATATATTCAGATATATTAGAATTTTTTTTGGTGAAATATCAAAGGATGCATGTTATCTCTTCCAAACTGGGCTAAGTATCTCATGTACAACCATTTTTATTTGACATACGTTTGTGTGTATAGGTTATCTCTGGAAGGTTCCCAACAGCTGATGGCAGTGGTAGCGTTGGGCCCAGGGAACTACAGGAGTTTAAGATGCGAGGGGAGTTTTCTTGTTAACCATACTTATGAATTAACTGAATGCTGTTCTTTGTGGAAGACAGTATATTGTAATAGTCAATAAAATCGAACTCTCCAGGTTCATATTCTCAGCTGATTAACTATAATACATTGAGCAGGTTTACTTAAAATTAATTTCTATATGCTTCAACTTCCTTCTTTGTAAAATTGCGCTACTATAGTAACTAACTTATAGGTTGTGAAGATGACAAGAATTATTGTGTAAAATGTTTTAACGTTGTGCCTTAGAATAAGAGTTCAATTAAGTATCAGCAATAATGATTCAAAGTAAATTTTAAAATGATTTTCATATGTTAATGTTCTTCTAAATTAATTTGAAATAACGGTATTCCATTACATGACTCCAAGTTACAAAAGAAAGTGACAATACTGATAAATAAACAAACATGGGCATATTGCCTTTCCTTTATAGGCAGATGCAAATGACTGACGGTAGAACATACACTTTGAATAGGGTTTGAGAGAGGAGAGGTAAAAGAACACTGGCTACGTTATAAAGGGCTAATGATGCTATAGATGTAGTAAAGAAATTGCACTAGGAAATCGCAGCATTGAAAACACAATCTTCTCACTTGACAAAGCTGTCCCTTAGGTGAGCACCTGTTCAATAACTGGTTACTAATTAATTGCTTTCTCTTGAGTTTCTTATTTACTCATTCATTCCTTATTTCAGTAGCTACTTATTCAGCAAATTCAACCTACCTACCGGGCTGGTGATGAAAGCAAATGGTAATCAAATCATATACTGTTTGTGATAAGTATTATTGTTATACCCATTTCACAAATGTGAAGACTGAGGCTTACATTTATCTAACTTGCTGGAAGCCACACAGCTCAGTTTTCTTTCATGGCAAATGTTGATTTTAAATGCAACCAAATTTCTGAAGTATACATGAGGTAATAACAAAATCATTGACCCTGGTGACTCTGATCTCAGACATACTGTCTTTCTTGAACAATCTCTGATACGTCAGGAATTTGACTCACTCTAGTAGAGCTTTTTTAGATGTAAAAATACAACTTTTGTAGATAATTACCTCACTCCTATTCTACAACATGCTTGTTAATATAATTTTCCATTCTCTTAAGTGATGGGGCATCTCTGAAATTACAATTCTAGAAGCTCAGCTTGAGCTCTGCCCTGGGGATCTAACAGAGAAACAAATAGAAGAATTCTTCCTTTGTTGCACAATCACTAGTTGATTATACAGGTTGAGTCTTAAGACATGTATCAGAAACTTAGCTAACTATGATTATAGCAGTTCTGTGGACATGGGCAAGGTCGTTGATGTCTTGAATCAGTCCTGGTCTTACTGGTAAGTCCCAATTTTGATTATATGTATCTTTCTCAACTGTGGTGGTACTTGTTAGTAAGGCGTACTTACCAGATATGACTACAGCTGAGAAAGATACATGGTGTATCAGATCCTAATTCAAGTTAAAAATGAGAGGCAAGGCCATTGAAAGATGACAAGTCAATTCTGCCAAGACATTTCATACTAAAGGGGGAGATCTTAGAATTTATCAAGTGTCATCCTTTTTTAGATAATCCACCACCCTTCCATATGCCTAAATATTACTATATTTTTTATGGTAGACAGAATTCTGATGGCCTCTTAAGATTCCCAGTCTCTGTTGTGTAATCACCTTCTCCCAGTCAATTAAACTCTAATCTGATTGCTACTGTGAAGGTGCTTTTCAGGTGCTGATGTACCAAATTAGTTGACTTTAAAAATGGGAGGATGCCCTGTCTGAGACTGTCCCGATCCTGTGAGCTCTTGAAAGGACCTTGGCTTTTCCCAGTGAGAGAGACTTTCCCAGTGGGAGAGGTTTCCTGTGCTGGAGCTCCTCTGTTGCTAGTTTTGAAAATGAAGGGCTCACGTGACCACTCAGAGATGAAAGTTCTTCATCTGACAGCCAGCAAGGACATGGGGACCTGAATGTAACAACCCCAAAGAACTAATTGGGTCACACATGGCCTTCAAGCTTCAGATAATAGCATGGCAGTATGACACCCTCATTTTCAGCCTGTGCAAGAGGCTGAGCAGGAACCCTGTCATACCCCAGTCACAGTGCCCTGACTTGTCACTTGCAGAACTATGAGCTAATAAGTAAGTGTTGTGTCAAGCCACTCAGTTTGTCATAATTTCTTATACAACAAGGAAAACTAATAGGTAGCTTGGCTGTGATTTAAATGCAGTTTTATTCTATCATTTGCTTTTTTAAAAATAAATTTATGTATTTATTTTTTTAATTTTTAAAAACATTTTAATGTTTATTTATATTGAGAGAGAGAGAGTGAGAGAAAAAAAGAGAGTCAGAGAAAGAGGGAGGGAGGCACAGAAGCCAAAGGTTCCAGGCTTCAAGTTGTCAGCACAGAGCCAGACATGGGGCTTGAACCCACGAACCGCGAGATCATGACCTGAGCTGAAGTTGGATGCTCATTGGACTGAGCCACCCAGCCACCTCTATGTATTTATTTTGAAAGAGAAAAGCATGAACAGAGAAGGGGCAAAGAGGGAGAGGGAGAGAGGGAGAATCCCAAGCAGGCTCCATACTCAGTGAGTAGTCCAGTACAGGGCTTGATCTCAAGAACTGTGAGATCATTACCTGAGGTGAAATCAAGAGTCAACTTGACTCAACTGACTGAGCCACCCAGGTGCCCCTGTATAATTTGATTTTTAGAATTCTTTCTAATTTTTCCTTTTCCACGTGGATAACTGCATTAATAGTAAAAACTCCAATCAGCAATCTGAAATGTCTTGAAGATGGAGGAGATCTCAAAGAGGTTGGATATAAAACTACAAATAAATAAATGTCTCTTGCCAACATTTGGTAGAATTTCTCCTGAATCTTTGTCTAGGTTTATATATCTCCATAACATTGAACAGATATTTGTCTAATTGCTGCAGAATAAAGGTCTTTTTATCCTTGTCTTTAAGGAGCTCAGAAGCTTTACTTGGTTGTCTTTGGCACTTTTTACCATGTGGAAGACTTAAGGGTCTAAAGACAGCTATACCAAGACTGAGGTATTTGTATCTTTTAACCCATATACCACTTCAAGGCAAGTTTTCTTTAAACTTTCCATGACAATCTTTCATTTATTTCTCAGTTTCCAAGACATTTCATTTCTGTGGTATTTCCTTAGTGTGGCTGAACCACACTTCAAACTCTCCCTACCCTGGCAACAGTTCTGCTTTTTGGCCAATACTCAGTTGTTTAAAGTCAACGCTGGGTTGTATAGACTGCATTATAGTCTACTCTGAGACGTCATAGTCTGAAGTTGTTCCAAAGGCTTGCCTTTGCTCTCCTGGGGCAATGTAATGTCACTTAGATCCTCCGAGATGAATAATGAAAGCTTGTATGCCTTGGGAACTAGAATTCTCCCTTTTCCTCTCCTTCTCCCTCCTCTCAGCCTGTCTCTCTCTCACCTTTCCTTTCCTTTTTTCTCACTCTTCCTGTCTCCCTCTTTCCTTCCCTACTTTCTCTCTGTCTCCCTCCCTCCGGCCTCCCTCCCTTGTGATTAACCTTTCACCTTTCTGTCTCTTTCTTCCGCTGAGGTGTCCATATAGAGGTCCTCAGAGTGTACATTATCAGTTTACTTTTCAAGAGTTACAATTAATACTTCCAAGTTTCCAAGTGAGGCTTGGTGAGGATTAATTGAACTAGCTTGCTCGGTGGGATGACACTCCAAACGATTAGTTCCTTACCCCACCCTCCACTTTTGGGTAGGAAAAAAGACAAAAACAAATAAAGAAAAACGCCTTTATTCCTGTGGATGGATGAGAGAGGGAGGGCTACAGAAAATTCATTTTTTGTTCTGTTCATTGTTGAGCAGATAAAGTATTTTGTCTAATCTGAAGTGCCATCATTTGCAAATGTGCGTTTTTTAAAAATAGAAAAAAATTGCTACCTATTAAATTTAGGCACTTATCAAAGTTGATCTACAAAATTTAGACCCTAAGACACTAAATTATTAATATTCATGAAGGGCTTGAAGGTAGAAAATCTCAAGGACTTTAAATAAGTTTGTAGGGGGCAACATTGCTTTGGAGATTTAGAAGCATCTGTATGTAAATGGCCTGCTGCGTGTGATTGAGACCTGGTTATCGATACAAACACTTAGGCAATTTTTGCCCATGTAGAAATTCGGAATATAATGAGAATTCTTTGGAAATAACTTATACACTGTTATAAAGCCTTGAGATATTTTTTCCCACTTGATATGTGGATCAAATCCTATTGTTGCTATAAAACTTCTAAGTATGACAAAGGTGAAATGTCACATTAGAAACATTGAGTGAAGAAGAAATCTAGCCCATCAATCATTCTCTCATCAGAGCATCCTACATCCTACGGTTTTGAATAAAATGAAAAAGAACTAACTGTACTACATTTGTTGCCATCCATTCCCTTGTATAAATTTTCTCTTCTTTCTCAAAATGCATTGATGTTGATTTATGGGTAGATACAGTTTTGGTCAAAGTGACTCTATCCATACGGGATTGGAGTATTTTTATCTGGGTCAAGGTAATTAGCAAATTCAATATTCTAGAGAGAATAATTACTTTCAGGGAAGGTGTGTGCTGTAAGCCACTGCTATCAAAGTGAATGTCAAGACTTTTGATGGAAATAATAATTCTGTCGTGAGGTTGATATTTGGAAACAACTGGTGCCATTTTTGCTATATTATGGAAATCCAGTAATAGTTAAATTAACAGGCAGAAGAAGGCAGCAATGAGATGATCTTAGAGACATGGAGTTTGGTGTCATTATCAATCCCTGAAACGAATCTTGTCTGTAGCCGGATATAACAGACTTTGGATTAGGATCTGTTATTGCAGTCTGTAAAGTAGTCTGACTGAGCTGAAAACTGTCCATTTTCAATAGAATTTTGATCCATGAATAAATCATGTGGTACATGAACTTAGTGATTTTTTTTTCATTTTATTTCATAGTTAACATAGTGTTATATTAGTTTCAGGCGTACAGAGAAGTTCTCTATTACTTGGTGGTCATCAGGATAAATGTACTCTTTTATTTCCCTTTTTAGAAAGAGTTTTAATGAGGTAAGACATATTTTTAAAAACTTTTTATTGAAATTGCAGTTAGTTAACATACAGTGTAATATTAGTTTCAGGTGCACGACGATTATTCAACACTTAAGTTAAACCCCTGGTGCTCATGACAGCGCCTGCACCCCTTAATTGCCATCACCTGTTTAACCAATCCCCCACCCCACCTCCCTGTGGTGACTGTGAGTTTGTTCTCTATAGTTGAGAGTCTGTGTTTTGGTTTGCAGCTCCCCCTATTTTTTTTCTTTGCTCATTTGTTTTGTTTCTTAAATTCCACATATGAGTGAAATCATACAGTATTTGTCTTTCTCTGACTGACTTATTTCACTTAGCATACTGCACTCTACCTGCATCCATTTCATTGCAAAGGGCAAGATTTCATTCTTTTGATGGCTGAGTACTATTCCATTGTATATGTGCACCGCTTCTTCTTATCTGGGCTGTTTTTCCATAATTTGACTATTACAGATAATGCTGCTATACACATTAGGATGCATATATTCCTTCGAATTAGTGTTCTTGTATTTTTTTTAAAGTCTGTTTATTTTGAGAGAGAGACCATGAGTGGGGTAGGGGCAGAGAAAGAAGGAGAGAGAATCCCAAGCAGACTCTGCACTCTCAGCACAGAGCCTGTCATGGGGCTCAAACCTATGAAACTATGAGATGATCACCTGAGCTGAAACCAAGGTTCAGACACTCAACCAACTGAGCCACCCAGGTGTCCCAGTATTCTTGTATTCTTAGGGCACATACCTAATAGAGCAATTGCTGGATTATAGGGTAGTTCTATTTTTAACTTTTTGAGGAATCTCATACTGTTTTCCACAGTGGCTGTACCAGTTTACACTCCCACCATCATTGCAAGAGGGTTCCCCTGGCTCCACATTCTTGCCAACACCTTTTGTTTCTTGTGTTGTTCATTTTAGCCATTCTGAAAGGTGAGATGTGATATCTAACTATAGTTTTGATTTGTATTTCCCTGATGATGAGTGATGTTGAGTGTCTTTCTATGTGTCTGTTGGCCATCTGTATGTCTGTCTTCTTCAGAAAACTGTTCATGTCATCTGCCTTTTAAAAAAATATTTTCTTAATGTGTACTTATTTTTGAGAGAAAGATATGGAGTGAGTGTGGAGGGCCAGAGAGAGATAGAGAGAGAAACAGAATCGGAAGCAGACTCCTGGCTCTGAGCTGTCGGCACAGAGTCTGATGTGGGGCTCAAAATCATGAACCCTGAGATCATATCCTGAGCTAAAGTCAGACATTTATCTGACTGAGCCACCTAGGCACCCCTGCCATTTTTTAATTGGATTCTTCATTTTGGGGGTGTTGAGTTTCATAAGCTATTATTGTTATAACTTATGTAACTTACAGGCTTCATAAGTTTTATAAGTTAGTATATTTTGGATACTGACCCTTTATCCAGTATATCATTTGCAAATATCTTTTCCCATTCTGTTGCCTTTTAGTTTCATTGTTTCCGTCACTGTTCAGAGGCTTTTTATTTTGATGAAGTCCCAGTAGTTTATTTTTGATGTTATTTCCCTTGTCTTAGGAAACATAACTAGAAAGAAGTTGCTACGGCCAGTGTCAGGTTACTGTCTGTGTTTTCCTCTAGGATTTTTATGGTGTCATGTCTCATATTTAGGTCTTTCATCCATTTGGAAATTATTTTTGTGTATGGTGTTAGAAAGTGGTCCAGTTTCATTCTTTTGCACGTTGCTATCCTGTTTTCTCAGCACCATCTGAAGAGACAGTATTTTTCCCCTCAGATGGTCTTTCCTGCTTTGTGGAAGATTAATTGACCATATAGTTGTGAGTTCCCTTTTGAGTTTTCTATTCTGTTGCATTGATCTCTGCGTCTGTTTTTTGTGCCAATACCATAGTGTTTTGATCACTACAACTTTGTAATTTAACTTGAAGTCTGGCATTGTGATGCCTCAAGCTTTGCTTTTCTTTTTCGTTGTTGCTCAGGCTATTAGGGGTCTTTTGTGGTTTCCTACAAATTTTAGGATTGTTTCTTCTGTGAAAAATGCTATTGTTATTTGGATAGGGAGTATAGATATTTTAACAGTATTTGTTTTTCCAACCCATGAGGTTGGAACCCATGAGGACTTCCAACCCATGAGAAATTGAATGTCTTTCAATTTATTTGTGTCCTCTTCAATTTCTTTCATCAGTGTGTTACAGTTTTCACATTACACATCTTTCACCTCTTTGGTTATGTTTTCTTCCTAGCTAACTTATGGTCCTTCATTCAATTGTAAATGGGACAGATTCCTTAATTTCTCTTTCTGTGACTCACTATTGGTGTTTCAAAATGCGACAGATTTCTGTACATTGATTTTGTATCCTGAACTTTACTGAATCCATTTATCAGTTCTAGCAATTTTATGATGGATTCTTTTGGGTTGTTTATATAGAGTATCATGTCGTCTTCAAATATTGAAAGTTTGACTTCCTTGCTCATTTGGATGCTTTTTTTTTTTTTTTTTTTTCTGATTGATGAGGATAGAACTTCCATGACTGTGTTAAACAACAGTGGTGGGAATGGATATGCTTATCTTGTTCCTGACCATAGACTGAAAGTTCTCAGTTTTTCCCCATTGAGGATGATACTTGCTGTGGGTTTTTCACAGTTGGGCCTTTATATGAGGTATGTTCCCTCTAACCTTACTTTATTCAGGGTTTTTATCATGAATGGTTGTTGTGCTTTGTCAAATGCTTTCTTATGTCTATTGCAATGATAATATGATTCTTATCCTTTCTTTTAATAATGTGGTATATCCTGTCATTTGACCTGAGAATATTGAACAATTGAACTACACTGGAAATGTAGGAATAAATCCCACTTAATTGTGGTGAATGAGTTTTTAATGTATCACTGGATTTGGTGTGCTAGTATTTTGTTAAGAATTTTTGCATCCAGGTTCATCAAGAATATTACCCTCTAGTTCTCTCTTTTAGTGGAGATTTTACCCGGTTTTGGTATCAGAATTATGCTGGCTTCATACAGTGATTTTGGAAATGTTCGTTCCTCTTCTATTTTTCTGAAGAGTTTGAGAAGAATAATTCTACTTCAAATGCTGAGTCGAATTCTCCTGTGAAGCCATTTGGCCCTGGACATCTATTTGGTGGGAATTTTTTGATTACTGATTTAATTTTTTGCTGGTTATCAGTATGTTCACATTTTCTATTTCTTCTTGTGTCAGTTTTGGTAGTGTAAATGTTCATAGGAATTTATCTATTTTTTCCATTCTGTCCAATTTGTTGCATATAATTTTTCATAATATTATTACAATTGTTTGCATTTCTGTGGTATTGGTTATTTTTCCTCTCTCATTTGTGATTTTACTTATTTGGGTCTTATCTCTTTTCTTTTTAATAAGTCTTCCTAGAGGTTTATCAATTTTGTTATTTTTTTCAAAGAATCAGGTCTTGGTTTTATTGATCCAGTCTTTGTTTGTTTGTTTTTTTTCTTTTTTTTGTTGGTTTGTATGTTATTTATTTCAACTCTTATCTTTATTATTTCCTCTCTTTTGCTGCCTTTCAGCTTTATTTGTTATTCTCTTTCTACATCCTATAGATGTAAGGTTAGGCTGTCTATTTGAGATTTTTCTTGGTCCCTAAGGTAGTCCTGCATTGCCATATGCTTCCCTTTTAGGACAATTTTGCTATATCCTAAAGGTTTAGGACCATTGTTTTTCATTTTTGTTTGTTTCTCCTCCTCCTCCTCCTCCTCCTCCTCCTCCTCTTCTTCTTCTTCTTCTTTTAAATCCCTTTTTTGATTATCTGGTTGTTGACCCATTCATAGTTTAGTAGCAGTTATTTATCCTTCATGTATTTGTGGTCTTTGCAAATCTTTTCTTGTGGTTGACTTCTAGTTTCCTAGCATTGTGGTCAGAAAAGTTGTATGCTATGATTTCCATCTTTTTATATTGTTGAGATCTGATTTGTGGCCTACTATGTGATCTCTTCTGGATAATGTCTCATGTGTACTTAAAAAGAATGTGTATTCTACTGTTTTTGTATGAGATGTTCTGAATATTTCAAGTAAATCCATTTTCATTGAGGTAAGTGTAGTGTTAAATTTCTCTACTATCATTGCATTATTATTAATGAGTACCTTCATGTTTGTTATCAGTTATATTATTTGCTTGCCTGCTTTCATGTTGGGTGCATAAATATTTACAATTGTTACATCTTCTTGTTGGATTGCTCCGTTTATTATGGTATAATGTCCTTCTCTGTCTCTTGTTTCAGTCTTTGTTTTAAAGTATAGTTTGTCTGAGGTAACTATTGCTGCTCCAGCTTTCATTTGATGTCCATTTGCGTGATAAGTATTTCTTCATGTCCTCACTGTCAATCTGCAGAAAGTATCTTTAGGTTTAAAATGAGACTCTTGTAGGCAGTATATAGATGGGTTTTGTTTTTCTATCCATCTTTTGATTGAGGTGTTTAATCCACTTACATTCAAAATAATTATTGATAGATATGTACTTATTGACATTTTATTATTTGTTTTGTTATTTTTTATGGAAATTTTCTCTGATGCTTTCTTGTTTTGGTCACTTTTGGTCTTTCCTTTTCATTCAATGAGTCCCCTTTAATATTTCTTGCAGACTATTTTAGTAGTCATGAAGTTCTTTAGTTTTTGTTTGTCTGGGAAACTGTTTATCTCTCCTTCTATTCTGAATGAAAGACTTGCTGGGTAGAGTATTCTTGGCTTTAGATTTTTCATGGTCAGCACTTTGAATATATCATGACACTCCCTTCAGGCCTGCTATGTTGCTGTTGAGAAATCTCTAGGTAACCATGTGGGTCTTCCTTTGCAAATTAAAGACTTATTTTGTCTTGCTGCTTTAAAAAATTTTTTCTTTATTACTGTATATTGCAAATTTTATTACAGTATGTCTTACCGTTGGCCTGCTTTTGTTGATTTTGGTAGGAGTCCTCTGTGCCTCCTGCACTGATGTCTCCGTCCTTTCCCAGACTAGGGAAGTTGACAGCTATAATATCTTTAGCCATATTTCTGCCTTCTTCTTATGGGACTTCTATAATATAAATGTTATTATGTTTGACAGAGTCACTGAGTTCTCTAAGTCTGTTCTTGTGTTGCATAATTCTTCTTTCTTTTATTCAGCTTCATTATTTCCCATTATTTTATCTTCTAGGTCACTAATTCATTCTTCTGCTTCTCCTATCCTCCCATTTATTGCATCAAGCCTGTTTCCAGTCTCTTTTATTGCATTCTTCATCTTTGATTGATTATTTTTTTAACTCTTTAATGTTTGTGGTAAGAGTCTCCCTGATATCTTCTATTCTTGTCTCATGCCCAGTGAGTATCCTTATGATGTTTTAAATTCTCCATCAGGCTTGTTACTTATATCCGTTTCACTAGATCTCTGGCCATGCCCTTATCTTGTTCTTTCATTTGGGATAAATTCCTCTGCCTTCTCATTTTAAGTCTGCTGCCTTCTCTGTGTTAAAAAAGCCAGTTACGTTTCCTGCTCCTGAAAGTAATTGTGTTATGAAGACATTATGTAGTGTCCAGGTTAACACTTCAGAGAGTGTCTCTGGCTCGTGCCACATGTGCTCTCCTATTGTGTTGTGGCTATTTTGTCCTTCAGGCCAAGAGTCTGCAGAGGTACTCCTTGCCCGCAGGTGGTGTTTGGCTCTTGGCCTGTCTGTGGTGAGTTTTAACTAGGTGTGTCTGATCTGTTTGCGAGCTGAGACCTGACAGCACTTCCATGAGAACTGAGGTGCTGCAGAACTATCTCCTCAGGAAACATGGTGTGGGCCGGGGGTTGTGCTGGTCTTCTGGGGAAAGGGGTCTGCTGCACTGGGACTGAGGCAGGCTCGAGTGAGTAGGACAGTGCTGCCAGAGTACAGGGACCAGGAGTAGGTGTAGCAAGTTAGGCAACCAGTGTCAGAGGTATGCTGCTTTCCAAAGGTGGCTCTGTGTTTATGCTGAATGGTGGGGGAGGGAAATGGCCCCAGCCAGCTCCTTTGTTCCTGGAGAAGTGTCTCTGTGAATGCTGCCTATCAGGGAAGCACTTTGAGGAGAGGGAATAATTCCCGCCCCCCATGCGACTCCCCCCTGGTGTCTTCAGGGAGTTGTTTCCATGCTGTCTGCCCTTAGGTTGTTTGCTTGCCTTCTCTTCAGGAGCAGAAACTGTACATTTGGGAAATGTCTGTTCATGTTTCTTGCCTGTTTTTTAATTGGATTATTTGAATTTTGGGTGTTGAGTTATATAATTTCCTTATATATCTGGGATATTAACCCTTTATTTGATGTCATTTGCAAATATCTTCTCCCACTGAGTACGTTGCCTTTCAGCTTTGTTAGGTATTTCCTTCGTTGGGTAGAAAATATTTATTTTGATGTAATCCCAATAGTTTATTTTTGCTTTTATTTCACTTGCCTCAGAGAGACATGTCCAGAAGGATGCTCTGTGACCAATGTCCGAGAAATTGCTGCCTGTGTTCTCTTCTAGAATTTTTATGATTTCATGTCTCACATTAGGTCCTCAATCCATTCGGAGTTTATTTTTGTGTATGGTGAAGAAGGTGGTCCAGTTTTATTCTTCTACATGTTGCTGTCCAGTTTTACCAGTTTCACTTGTGGAAGAGACTGTCTTTTCCCTAAGACATATTCTTGCCCCGCTTGTCAGAGCTAATTGGCTATGTAATTATAGGTTTATTTCTGGGCTTTCTATTCTGTTCTATTAATCTACGTGTCTCTTTTTCTGCCTGTACCACACTATCTTGATCACTACAGCTTTGTAATATAACTTGAAATCTGGAATTGTAATGCCTCCTGCTTTGGTTTTCTTTTGCAAGATTGCTTTGTGTATTGGGGGGTTTTGTCCTTTCATACACATTTTAGGATTGTTCAGTCCTGTGAACAGTGCTTTTGATGTTTTGATAAGGATTACGTTAAATCTATAGATTACATTGGATATCTTAGTGACATTTTTATAAAACATAAAACATTAAAAATGAGATAAATTACAATTTATAAGTAGGTTACTGATTTTGTTTGAATAGGAATATATATGTAATTAACATAAATATAAATAATATAAGATAAAATACAAATAACATAAATATAAATAATATATAATATAATATATAGTATACAATATTTATTATAACATATAATATTATATTACTATATATCATCTCTATTGCTACCGTTCTGAACAGTAGCACAGTATCCCTTGGTCCATGTATTTTATATATAAATTCATTACGATATATAAAAAATCTTGAGGGATATGACCAACTGTAACTGTTGGTCATCTAGTGAGTGGTATGTGGGTTATATCAGATCGAGGAAAAGTCAAGTAGAAAGAATAGCTAGACAAATATTTGAGAAAATTTTTTAAGCAGAGAAGGTGTGAATGAACTAATTTAATTAGATATTTCATCAATCTTTAGAATAGCCAAATAATAAAGCCGATGAATAAAACTCAGTTCAATATACCATATCAACGTTGTCATAAATATCTTAATGTAACTTAGAAATTACAAAGGATGGATTTGTAATTTGACTAAGTTGTCTGTCTTAGCGGGCTTTGTAGCAATCTTAATATGAGAGACTCTTCTTACCTAAGCCACATTTTCTAATAGCCACCTCTTTTTATTTTACTTCTAAAATATTTTTTATAAAGGTCAACTGCCTCAGAATCTACAAACTTGCCAAATAAAAATAATTATCTCTAAAATGTCTTGTATTATACCTTGTGGAGCTAACAGCATCCACAACTATAAGATCGTCATTAGTCTTTGTGTTTTGGCAAACTTATTTTCCACACTGTATGAATATTCAATTCATTAGCTCTTATTCTATGGAGAAGGCATAATTAATTCTATTTTTCATGGAAGCATCCGTTAACCTTTTGACAAGAGGAGATATATTTGTACATATATAAAAATACTCTGAATATTATCAGAATATCTACTAATCTCTAAGGTAATAAGATAATGGGGGGGAGGAAGTTATCAAGATCTTTTCTTTTTATGTTATTTTAGAACAATCTCTCTTGTCAAGAGTTGAAGTTTTATAAAATGTGTAGAAAATTTTCAGAAACTTTGCCATTTGTCCACTGGTTCTCACCAAGAGCAAACTGTCATAGTAGTCTTTTCATAAGTATTTTATTCTTTTGTCTTTCGTTAATATGGTCTGAATATTCTCTAGACTCTTTTCAAAAATACGTTAAGTAAAAGTTTTTTTAAGCATCCAGAAACTTCATAACATTTGTAAATGTGGAAGTTCACAGCTGTGTTGTCAGTTGCTCAAATTTTTATGATTTTCCACTTAAATCTCTAGACAGGGGACCTATCAATTCATCCCATATACATTCTTGTAAATATTATCTTAATAGGTTGATTCCCAAATTAACTCGTTCTGCTCTGACCACTCATATGAACTTCATACTTTATATTTAACAGCTTAATATTTTAAGTGTATTTCTAATAGGCAGTGCAAACTTAAAAATAGAACTATTAATATCCATCACCCTCCCTAAACGTACTTGTCACTGTCTTTCCCATTTCAATAAAATACAGCACCAGTGAAGTATCTAGAGGCTTTCTGGGATTAGTCTGTATTTCTCAGTACCCTTATCCAATCTATCAGCAAGTTCAAAAACAACCTGAGATCTACCTCCATTTCTGCTATGACCATCTCTGGTTGGGGTCTCAGCCTTTTACTGTCTGGACTATTTCATTGATTTTCTTTTCTGAATGGTTATTTCCACTTTTGAACTTCTAGAATCCATTCTTCAATCTTCAATATATATTTTTTAAGGTCTTAATTTGATTAATTCACTTATTAAACACTTATGTCACTTATTAGAGGATTTTAAAACTTTCAAATAGCTTATAGTAAAATCCCAGGATTTGCAGGACCTGGATCCTGTCTCCCATTCTAGTTTCATTTCCTTCCATTTTCCTTCATATTCTCTCGGCTCCTGCCACATGTGTGATCTTTCTGTACTTTGATCAAGTCATTGGGCTTCTTTCTTACTTTGGGCCTTCACACAAACTCTTGGTTCTATCTGTAATGTTGCTGTGCTTGATTTTTGCTTGATTGCCATCTCTTTGCCATTAAAATCTGTTTATATTTCATCTTTTCTGAACACTGAAACTTTTTATTCTCTTCGTAGCAACATTCACAATCTAATTTCTTGTTTATTTCTTCCCTATTAAAACATAAGCTTTATGAAAAGTTTATCTATCTTGGTCCCTGTTATATTTTTAGTTCCCGTTACATAGAAAACATAGGAAAAACTAAATAACAATTTGGGGGCTAGAATTAGTGTTTGGTATATATTGAATTGAGAAGTATTATTTCAACTCTGAATTATTTGACAAAATCCTGACAAGATCAGCTAGAATCAAAAGGATTAAAACAGAGCAGAAGCATTGTTTGAGCTTTACTAATTTACATGGTACTTTTGGGACATTATTGTTCCATTACTACATCTTTTTCATAGGTCATTTTTAGTTGGTTTCCTATCCCAAGTATTTTAATGTAGATTTTGTCTTTTGCTTTGGGGGAAGAAACCACCTCCTGATGACCCTATCATAGTATGAATTTATGACTTAAATCATCTCATTGTACAACTTTATTAAAACTCTTTTCATTGTTGCCTTGTCTGGAGGAAATTTCAGATGCAGAATTTATTACTTTTTTCTTATAATCCTTCATTCACACTAGGAGCTGGAATTCATTTTGTTTCTCTGCCAAGGGTTAAACAACCTTCAGTACAGGCCATATGCTTTCTTTGCTTAAGAATTTTTTCTTTGATTCCTTTGATTTAGTTTTACTCTCAGGCAAGATGAAAATGTGACAGCCTTTCACAAGTTGCTCTAAGATAGAATTTAGAAATATACTACACACACACACACACACACACACACACACACATACATGTACCTCTGTGTGCACACATGAGTGCATACACACATATATATGCGGGTATATGTATGTATAAGATGTAATAAAACAAATACCATGTCCATTACGGTAGACTTTTTGTAGGGTCTTGTTTGTCTGATTCAGTTCTCTATTAAAGAAGAAAATGTACTGAATTTAAGTAAACTAGTAGGAAAAAATACAACCACTGGGATGGTAGAATAATAACACTCAGTGCAGCAAATTCCTCCTGGTATAATTAGACTACATTTTTAGGATGCCTTAAATATATCATTCCCATTCTTTAAGTGGCTACTTGTCTGACTTATGAAGTATTAATATTCAATGTAAATTGTATGCTTGGAACTTCCTCTTTGGTACTTTTACTTTAAAATGCCTGTGGTAAAGCACAGTAATAACAATGAGAGAAAACCAACGAAGTGAAAAATGGCAAACAAGAGTGTTTAAAGTATATGAAAATGAATTTTCATTTTTTAAGTAAGTACCAAGAACCTCAAAGATTTTCTTTACTTTGTTGCATAATTTTAATATAACGTAATAAGACACAGTTACTTTAGATTTAGATATTTATTAAGTAAAGCCTGTATGAATGTTATGTTTTCATTTAAGTTTTGAACTTCTACTTTGTCTTTTCTGAATCTGAGTTGAAGTAGCTAATTTTATCTTATTCTGATGTTACTTTTGTCCCTTCCTAATTTGGGGTCCATTTTTCTCATGTAAAATCTTAGAAGCTACTATATTTGTCTTTTTAAAGAACCTAAAAAAGGAATCTTCTTGAAGACATGCCATCTATTGTACTGTTGTGTATGTGTGTCTCAATATCAGTAAATATTTGCTGAAGGAATAATATCGAGACAAAATCAGTGAAGGATGGTGCTTAATTACCCTGTGTTACAAGGCCAGTTACTCTGGCTTATTTTACTTAGCATAATACCCTCAAGATCCATTTATGTGGCTACACATAGTAGGATTGCCTTATTTCTCATTGCTGAATAATATTCTATTGTATCTATGTATATAATATACACATGTAAATATATATATACACACACACACACATATATCTATACATCTCACATCTTCTTAATCCATTCATCTATTGGTGGACATTAAGGTGGTTTTCCTATCTTGGCTTTTGTGAATAATGCTCCTTTGAACATAGAGATACAGATACTTCTTTGAGATTCTAATTTCATTTCTTTTGGATATATACCCAGAGGTGGAATTACTGCATAGTCTGGTAGTTCTGCATTTAATTTTTGAGGAACCTGCACACCGTTCTCCATAATGGCTGGACCAATTTGCGTTTCAGTGCACAATGTTTGTCTTTTCTCCACACCCTTGTGAACACTGGTTATCTTTTTGTTGTTGTTGTTTCAATAATGGTCATTCTAACAAGTGTGTGGTGATACCTCACTGTGGTTTTTATTTGTATTTCCCAGATGATTAGTGATGTCATGTTTTCAAGCATGTTTTCATATGTCTCTTTGCCATTTTTATGCCTTATTTTGATAAATGTCTATTCAGATCCTTTTCCCATTTTTAAATGGGGTTATTTGTTTTTTAGACATTCATTTGTATAAGTTCCTTATATATTTTAGATATTAACTCATCAGATAAATAGTTTGCAAATACTTTCTCCCATCCAATACATTGCCTTTTCACTGTGATGATTATTCCCTTTGCTTGCAGAAGCTTTTTGGTTGGAAGTAGTCCCACTTGTATGTTACTGTTTTTGTTGCCTATGCTTTTGGTGCTCTAACTGAGAAATCATTGTCAAGACCAGACCAATCTCAAGAAGATTTTCCCAATGTTTTCCTCTTTGGGTTTTATGTTTTCAATCTTCCATCCATTTAGATGTCATTATTCCTATGTGGTATGAAATAAGCGTCCAGTTTCATTCTTTTTTTACATGTGGATATTCAGTTTTCTGAGGACCACTTACTGAAGACACTGTCCTTTCCCATCGTGTGTTCTTGGCACCTGGTTGAAGATCACCTGACTGTAGATTTATTTCTAGGAACTCTCTTCTGTTCCATTGGTCAATATGTCTGTTTTAATACCAGTACTATACTTTTTTTTTAAACAGTATAATTAACATACAGCTTTATATTTGCTTTATGTATACAATATGATTCAATAATCCTATATATTTCTCAGTGCTTGTCAAGATAACCTGCTTAAAGATTCTCTCTATGTGTCTCCTTCTGCCTCTCTTCCCTAGTCATACTCATATGCTCTCTCTCTAAAATAAAGAAAATGAAAAAAATTAAAAAGATAAGCGTACTCAAAAAGTACTATATTGTTTTGATGATTGTATCTTTGTAATTTTTTGT
The DNA here is from genome assembly GCA_004024585.1 of Paradoxurus hermaphroditus. Lineage (NCBI taxonomy): Eukaryota > Metazoa > Chordata > Mammalia > Carnivora > Viverridae > Paradoxurus > Paradoxurus hermaphroditus. The sequence continues at coordinate 50,506 of PITB01008833.1, read as the reverse complement.
TTGTTTTTTTCTTTTTAAATTAGGAAGTGTCATACCTCCAGCTTTGGTTTTCTTGCTCAAGGTTCACCTCTAAGTTCTTTTGATTCCATATGAATTTTTTAATTATTTCATTTTTATTTCTGTAAGGAATACCATTGGGATTTTGGTAGAGCTTTGATGTGGCCATTTTCTGCTTTCATGCTCCACTGTATTTCCGTAACTCCTTTATCGTATTACAGAGTTCTTACATAGCTGTTTTTGTCACTGGGTAGTTGTTAAATCATTGTTTTAGTGGGGAGACTAGTGCTGGGAACTCCTAATCTGCTATCCTGCTGATATCACTCTATTACTTTGTAATTAATTGTTTTTGTGCCCAAGTCCTTGGATTTTAAAAGCAGTATTATGTCTGTTTAATCCTCAGTACATTCCATATACACAGTGGAATAATTTTAAGTAAATCATTCAATCTTCAACTCATTGCAAAGATCGGCAAGGTGATGCAAGTGTTGATAACTCATCTATAGTAACTATGTAGACAGTAGGTATATTAGGTTATTGGAGATTAAAATAATCTTCTTACTACTTTTCCTAGTGAATAACATACTTAAATACATAGTCTTGAATTTAAGACTCACTAATATCAACTACCATGGCCTTTGAACCAATTATTGTTCAGTCATACCAAACACGATGATTAATGAATTAATCACTGAGATTTTCCAAATGTGGCTTTCGAAGATGTATTTTAAATGCTATTTTCTATTAAAAGCAGCTTTCCCAAGTTTTCTGAATCTCTCCTCCTATGAATAACATTATACACACTGTACTATAGGAAATGATCCCTGATATTTGTGTAAGAAAGAGCAGCGCTTCTCTTCAGCACTTAGATGTCAGCTGTCAAACTTCCACCCATCATACCCTTGCTCCGTTATGAGTTGTTGAAGGAAGTTGTACTTAATTGAAACCTTAGAACTCAAAGGACAAGAAATCTATCTAGAAGTGCTGGATCTGTGGCTTTGGTTATAACTGTAGGAATATGTGTAGGCTAATTACCGTCATTGAATCATACATATTTGGGATACTGTTGGGTATTTGGTATACTGTTCTTTCAGGTCAAGTTAACCATATTGTCAAATAATATCCATATTTGTAGGAAAAATAGCATTAACTACATGAATGACACTAGCCTTACTAGACTAGATGCAGGTTTTGGTAATGAAAGTGTAACTAGAAGACTGTTAGAAAAGTAGTTTGCTAAAAATGACAGCTTAAAAATACTCCTAAAATCTGAAATATTAATTATTACTTTAATGCTATATACAAATGTATAAAATATGGGACAACACCATACCATTTTGAGTTTGGTAGATATTTAAGATGTCAAACCTAAATAACAGTAAAACTTTAGAAATATTGTTTACTATTTATCATTTATTGTATGCCCAATGCGTGCCAGGTGCAGTACCAAGGATTTTACACATTTAATGGAATCACTACAGTTCCCATGTTAACAGCCGAGACTATCGGGCTAGCTTTGATAACCCAGATTGTCAAAGAAAGGAACTGAGGCGCTGAGAAGTGACTGGACAACTGACAAGTTCAAAATCAGACTTGTCTGTTTCACTGTACTACTCCCTCAAGTCCTCCAGGGATATCATCCTTGATTCATTTGGCCACCACTGTAAGGAAAGTAGATTTTTTTCTAACTAGCTCTTATGACTGAAGTTTATAAACACTCAAGGCATCAACTGTGAAATGACATTTCAGCCCAGGAACAGAGTGTCAAACGGGCCAAGACTGCTCTTAGAGCTTGTGATTCTGACACGTACAGCATTTTGTATTCAAGGTAACAATCTATTAAGGGAATACACTTAGACTTCTTTATTTTCAAGAATGGAAACTGAAATTCAGGAAAGTGGAAAAGGTTAACAGCTGAAATTCTTGGGTTGTTTCTCCAGTGTGTTCCTCTGTTTCAGCACCCGATCCCATATTTCTAATATAGTGCAACATCGGTTTAACTGGGCTCTCTGTCTCAGGTCCTCCCCCTTTCAGTGTGTTCTGCAGAGCACAGCTTGCCGACTCCTCCTCTCAAAGCATTAGGGTAAGTTTGAAGATAGGAGCTGGTTTCCTGATAATACACTTTACTAAGTAAATCTATGTGGCCCCTTCCAGGGATCACAGTCTCTTTATGCTAAAAAGGCTCCCAGATTGAGCAATGGGGCCATCATCATGATCTTTTGTTGTCACTTCTCAAATCCCTCAGCCTGAGGAAAGGTGTCATGCACCAAAGGATTGTGCTCATCAAGGCCAGCCAGCCAGCCAGTTGTTTATTTCATTGCAGGCTGATAGTCTTGGCGACATATCGCAAATGCTAAGCTCTTTCTAATATCAGGTTTTGTGCATAATGTAATACAGCACATATAAAAATATATATACACATTTTTTTTTACATATACTTAGTCTTGGAAAGTACTTTGTGAGAATGTCTTAAATGACACAAAATAAACCCAATACAGAAGCATACATACTGTGTAATTATATTTATATAAAGTTCAAAATAAGGCAAAGCTAATGTACAGCGTTAGAAGGCAGGTTATGCTCATCTGGAAGTAGCGATGGAAATCAACGTTAGATAATCCCTAACGTTCTTGTGTGTTCTATTTCTGGACCTTATTGCTGGTTACATACTTGTATATATTTTGGAGAACATATCATCAGTTCATATTTGATTGTGTGCTTTTCTGTATGCATGTTACACTTCAATACAATGAACAATAGTTTTTAAAAACTCACTTTTCTCTTTTGAGTATGGGATTCAAAACATGTTTAGCTGACACTTAAGTTTTAGAATCAATTGCATTCATGTTTCCTTGTTTCTTTCCCACGCATCTGTGGAGCCCATCTCTCTAAGTCTCTTGAATGGAAAAGGTCAAAAACGCTTATCTCAGTGTGAGTCCCACTATATCTGATTTAGGCTGATCATGCAACACATTTTATCGCTTCTGGTGTGACTTCAGGGTCTATTGAGAAAACTCATTTGTCTCTACAGACATCTGCATTTACTCAGTGTGGATTGGAATTCCATTCTGGGTCTTCGTTCTGTAGGAAGCTTTTATATTTTAATGTACATTTACCTAGTTGATTAATACTTTGCATTTCTTACATTCCAAAGAATTTTCTGATAATAAGCACGAACTTCTTATAGATAGAAATTAGAAAATATAGTCATGAATGAGAAGTCTGGAAAATTCAAAATGGAATTTTGTATATGCAGTATTTTTGTTAATGCTTCTCTAGCCTCACAGCTTATAGAGTCACGGTTAACAAACTGTCCCTTCTAGTAGGATGGAGGCAGAGAAGTCTTCTGAATTTAATTCATATTATCCACTTTTTTTTCTAATGTGACAGTTTTCCATTTTTAAGTCATGAAAACTTTTCAGTTAAACAATATTGAAGCGTTAATCAAGTGATAAAACTTTTCCTGACGTGAATGGTCAGAATAAATGGTGATAGAACCAATAGTCCACGTTTGCAGATAATCCATGACTGTTAAGATAGGCAGTTGGAGGTGTTAGAGTGGAAATAACTTCTCTCTTCTTTTCCTTCTTGCTTCTTTGTGGGTCATGACAATTCAGATGTAATGCAGCCTACCTACATGTTGCCACGAGGACATTTTCTCTTAGCTCCTTAATCACTCCTGAGAATAATTGCTCTAATGTAGTTTTTTCTCTATTATATTTTTTCTGTTTTTTTTTAATTAATTTTTTAAAATTTAAATCCAAGTTAGTTAACATATAGTGTAATAATAATTTCAGGAATAGAATTTCATGATTCATCACTTACATATAACACCCAGTGCTCATCCCAACAACTGTCCTTCTTAATGCCCATCACCCATTTAGCCTATCCCCCCACCCAACACCCCACCCGCAACCCTCAGTGTGTTCTCTTTATTTAAGTGTCCCTACTGTTTTTTCTCCCTGTTTTTATCTTATTTTTCCTTTCCTTCCCCTATATTCATCTGTTGTATTTCTTAAACTCCACATATGAGTGAAATCATATGATATTTGTCTTTCTCCAACCGACTTATTTCGCTTAGCACAATGCACTCAAGTTCCGTCCATGTTGTTGCAAATGGCAAGATTTCATTCTTTTTGATAGCTGAGTAATATTCCATTGTATGAATACACCACATCTTCTTTCTCCATTCATCAGTTGATGGCTATTTGGGCTCTGTCCATACTTTGACTATTGTCCAAAGTGCTGCTATAAACGTTGGGTGCATGCGCCCCTTTGAATCAGTATTTTTGTATCCCTTGGATAAATATCTAGTAGTGCAATTGCTGGGTTTTAGGGTAGTTCTATTTTTAATTTTTTGAGGAACCTCCAGACTGGTTTCCAGAATAGCTGTGCCAGTTTGCATTCCCACAGAAGTGCAAAAGGGTTCCCTTTTTCCGCATCCTTGCCAACATCTGGTATTGCCTGAGTTGTTAATTTTAGTCATTCTGACAGGTGTGAGGTGGTATCTCATTGTGGTTTCAATTTGTATTTCCCTGACGATGAGTGATGTTGAGCATCTTTTTATGTGTCTGTTAGTCATCTTGGTGTTTTCTTTGGAAAAGTGTTTGTTCATGTCTTCTGCCTGTTTCTTCACTGGATTATTTGGTTTTCGGCTGTTGGGTTTGATAAATTTTTTATAGATTTTGAATACTATGCCTTTATCTGATATGTTATTTGCAAATACATTCTTCCATTCCTCAGTTGCCTTTTAGTTTTGCTGATTGTTTCCTTCGCTGTGCAGATGCTTTTTATCTTGATAAGGTCCCAACAGTTCATTTTTGCTTTGGTTTCCCTTGCCTCTGGAGATATGTCAAGTAAGAAGTAGTTTTCTCCTCTAGGATTTTGGTGACTTCCTGTCTTATGTTTAGATCTTTTATCCATTTTGAGTTTATTTTTGTGAATGGTGTAAGAAAGTGCTCCAGGTTCATTCTTTTGCATGTCGCTGTCCAGTTTTCCCAACACCATTTGCTGAGGAGACTGTCTTTTTTTCATTGGATACTCTTCCCTGCTTTGTCAAAGATTAATTGGCCACACATTTGTGGATTATTATCCACTTTGAAGTACATTTAAGAACCTAGTAGCAACTTTTGGACAATGTTTAGATACATTGCATTTGATAATAGAACTGAAAAGTAACAGTACTATACAGTCCTATGAGCAGCAATGCATTTGTCTTCCCCAACACCTGCCTGCCTGGCCTTCTTTCATGAGCAAAGGAACTAATAAGTAAGCTCCATGTTTTTCAAAATACTTTGTGTATCAGGTTTCCTTTAGATTAGGAATTCAAAAAATGTGCATGACTGTAAACTGCAAAAACCTTTTTTTAATTGAAAAGTAATAAGTTTTCAGTGCCATATTCAGTTTTGCTCTCTTCTTCCCTATTCTAATGTATTCACAGTACATATTCTTACACAGAAGATATATGATACATAATATGGAAATATGAAGATAAATACTTTGACTTAGGAGAAAAAAGTAAAAAAGAAACAAAATCCAAGCTTTCATGTGTAAGCAGAAAAGACTTTCTCTATTACCAGTTTTTCCTCAAATACTTCTTGCCTTTTTTTTTCAGTTGCCACTGCCTTAATATTTAAGTTACTACTAATCAGCAACCCTGCCTGGTCTGGAAATTTCTATACTGCTATTCTGACAGCACATGTGAAAAAGTGACAGTCATGATCAGGAACAGCAGGGAGGAAATTCTAGTATGTTCAGCCACCTCTGACCTTCATGCTTAGTTTTAAGGAGAAGAGTGGAAAAAAAGAAAAAAAATGTTTAGTTATTACATTCAAATTAGTTTGTAAAAATAGCCTTAAACTTCCTACCAGTTTGAAAAAAAGTTATGACTTCATTGTTTAGTCATCCTAAAGAATTTACATTACTACATTTCTCTCTCTGCTTCTATTTTATACTTCTTTATTCATATACATTTTTAAATATAAACTAGTTTGTGTATTATTGCTCAAGCTAGAGAAACTCTCAGCCCATAATCTGGTGTATGAGAATGTACACCAGAAGGTCTCACAGTTAAACATGTTACATAATGATAATTGACATAGCAGAGAGGAATCATGCAAAAGTCCGCCAGGAACTCTCACCTCTAAGGAAACTTGGATTCTAGACTAGATTTAAGACTTCATACATTTCAAAAATGACAAACATATATTCATCCTTAACTAGATAATATAAAGATAAGTGAGGAATTTTAAAACAGTAAGAATTTTATCATTTATCTTTGTAAATGGAAGCATACATCCCTTTGTTAGCAAAAGTCAGTAACCTGCAGTTTCGCAGAATTATTTAGGACACACTTTCATATACATACTGCCACCTGCTGGTAATTTTGTATATATCTACTCATAAGAAGACCTAAACGCTGATTTTTCAGAATAATGTAATTATTTCAGAGCTTTGGATTTTCAATGAATTATCCTGTTAACCATTAGAAAAATAAATGTTTTACCAACATTTAGATACAAGGAAACAGTGACTTTTATTTTTTTTTAATATTTATTTATTATTTTGAAAGAGAGAGACAGAGCATGAACAGGGAAGGGCAGAAAGAAAGGGAGACACAGAATCCCAGGCACGCTCCAGGCTCTGAGCTATCAGCACAAAGCCCCACGTTGGGCTCGAACTCTGGACTTCAAGATCATGACCTGAGCCAAAATCATGACCTGAACCAAAGTCAGACACTTAACTAACTGAGCCACCCAAGAGCCCTGAAACACTGACTTTTATACAGATATTTTTACTTTAAGTAAATAATTTTTTTTAGACAAAAGCAAGCAACACTAGTGAAATATATGGTCAGCTTTTCATACACACATTATGCATACTGAAGTGATTTCCAGTGACCTTTGGTTACTATCATCTTGTTTGATCATTTTTTATCTGAGACCATTGTAGAGTCTCATGCATTGCAAGAAACAATACAGAGAGTTGGACATTGATAGAGTCCAGATACAGAACATTCTGTCATCACAGGGATCTCTCCCGTTGCTCTTAGAGCCACACTCACTCATCTCTTACCCTACTGCCTCTTTAACCCCTGGTAACCAATAATCCGTTTTCCATCTCTGTAAATTTATCATTTCAAGAATGTTATATAAACAGACTCATACAGTGTATAATCTTTGGGAATTGGCTTTTTTCAGCATAATTCTCTGAAGATTAATCCATGTTATGGAGTGTGTCAGTAGTTTGTTCCTGCTAATTTCTGGGGAGTATTTTATAGTATGGGTGTACCAGTTTGTTTAACCATTTACCCACTGAAGAACATCTGAGTTGTTTCTATTTTTGGTCTATTATGGATAAAGCTGCTATAATCAGGCATGTATACGTTTTTATGTGAATAGATATCTTCATTTCTCTAGGATACCAAGCATGAGTGATCTCAGTTTGTCCACATCTTCACCAGCATTTGTTGCTTTCACTATTTTTTGTTTTAGTCATTGTGATACATGTGTAGTGATAGCTCACTGAAATTTTAATTTACATTTCCTGAATGGCTACTGATGTTAAATATTTTTTTAATTATCCCCATTTGTATATCCTCTTTTATTAAATACTTTATTATATCCTTTGCTCATTTTCTGAGTTTTTTTTACTGTTGGTGTTAAATTATGTATATTACACACTAGCCCTTTGTCAGCTATGTGGTTTCAAATATTTTCTTTTACTCTGTAGTCTTTTATCCTCTTGAAAATGACTTTAAAAAAGAAAAAAAAAAGTTTTGAATCTTGTAGAAGTTCAGTTTATCAACACTTCAATTTGAAATCCATGTTTTTGGTGTCAAATATTTGGACCCTTTCCCTAACCCTGTATCCAAAAGGTTTCTTCCTATGTCTTTCTCTACAAGTTTCATAGTTTTCCATTTCGTAGTTAAGTCTATGAGTTAACTTTAGCATATGGTGTGAGCTTATGGTGTGATTGAGATTCTTTTTTTTTTTTTAAACCAATGTATATACAGTGCTCTAGCATCGTTTAATTATTTAATTAAAGCCTATCTTTCCTCCATTGAATTGCTTTTGCACTATTACCAAAGATCATATGGGTCTCTTTCTAGATTCCCCGTTGTGTTCCCTTGACCCGTGTCTGTCCCTCCTGCCAATATCAATCTTCATTAATGTCTAATAAGTCATGAAATCAGGTAGACTAATTTCTTTATTCCTCTTTTTTGAGATTATTTTCATTATTCTACTTTGTATTTTCATGTAAATTTTACAGTAACCATGTCTACATCTATGAAAAATATTTCTGGGGTTTTGATAGGAATAACATTAAAGTTGTATATCAATTTGGGGAGAATTGGCATTTTTACTATGTTGACAATTCCCATCTAGGAACACAGTCATTCTCTCCATTTATTTAGACTTTCTTTGATTTATTTTATGAGTATTCAGCACGCAAGTTCTGTATATGTTTTATTAGATTTACACCTAAGTACTTCATTTTTTGAGCGATTGCAAATTTTGTGTATTTTTCTTTAAGACTAGACATTTAAGAACCTAAGTAAGAAAGTCTACCTGAATCAAGGTGCTTAAAGTCCACCTGGAAAGACTTATAAACAAATGATTACAGTAGAATTTGATTAAGTCAATAAACTGTTATTTTGTCTTTGCTCTCCTCATTTTATGTGTTTCAGAAATACTTTTTGCTTGTTATATTTTTTATTGTTTTTCTTTTTATCTTTTGACCTCCTTCCTGTATTTCTCCAACCTCTGTTCTCCACCTCCGCATCTGGAAGCACCCATCTGTTCTCTGTATCTAAGAGCGTTTTATTTGTCTGTTTTTAGATTCCACATATAAGAGAGATCTCATGGCATTCTGCTCTGTCTGACGTATGTCACCTAGCATAATGCTTTTGAGGACTATTCATGTTGTCACAAATGGCAAGGTTTCATTCTTTTTTATGGTTGAATAATATTCCATCACACACACACACGCATACACACACACACACACACACACTATAATTTCTTTTACATTCATCCACTGATGACCACTTAGGTTCTTAAGTCATTTTCAGATCTTGGCTATTGTAATAATATTTCAGTAAACACGGGCATACAGACATCTTTTTCAGTTAGTGTTTTTATTTTCTTCAGATCAACTCCATAAGTGGAATTGCTGGATCATATGGTAGTCCTATGTTTAATTTTTTTGAGGAAACTCCAGCCTGTTTTCTATAGTTGTTGCACCAATTTACATTTCTACCTACAGTGCACAAGGGTTCTCTTTACATCCTTGCCAACACTTATTTCTTGCCTTTTGGATAATAGACATTCTAATAGGTGTGGGGTGATATCTACCAATTGTGAGGAGTTTTCATTGGCATTTCCATGATGATTAATAATGTCAAGTGACTTTTCATGTACCTATTAGCCATCTGCATGTTTTCTTTGGATAAATGTCTATTTAGATCTGCCTATTTTCAAATTACACTGTTGTTGTTACTGTTCTTTGTTATTTTGCTATTGAGTTGTAGGAGTTTTTTTTTTTAATATTTTAGATATTAGCCCCTCATCAGATCTATGATTTGCAGTTTTTTTCTCCCATTCAGTACATTGCCTTTTCATTTTGTTGATGGTTTCTTGGTGTGAAGAAGCTTTTTAGTATGAAGTAGTCCCATTTAATTATTTTTGTTTTTACTGTTGGTGCCAGATACAAAAAAATTATTGTTGAGGCCTATGTCCAGAAGCTTACAACCTATGTTTTCCTCCAGTTTTATGGTTTTATGTTCAAGTCTTTTAACCATTTTGTACTAAGTTTTGTATATGGTATAAAATAGTAGTTGAATTTCCTTCTTCTGTATGTGGCTCTCCTATTTTCCCAATACCATGTATTGAAGAGATTGTCCTTCCCCCCTTGTATATTCTTGGCTCCTTTGTTGTAAATGAATTGATCATATGTGCGTGGGTTTACATCTGGAATATCTATTCTATACTTTTGATCTATGTTTCTGTTTTTATGCCAACATCAAAGTGTTTTAATTACTTTAGTTTTGTAATATAACTTTGAATCAGGAAGCATGATGCTCCAGCTTTGTTTTTTCTTATTATTCCTTTGGCTATTCAGGGTTTTTGTGGCCCCACATAAATTTTAAGATTATTTGTTCTATTTCCTTGAGAAACACCTTTGGAATTTTGATAGAGATTACACTGTGTCTGTAGATTGCTTTGGGTGATATGGTCATTTTAGCAATATTGATTCTTCCTCTCCATGAGCATGGGATATTTTTCCATTTACGGTTTACCCTTGAACAATACAGGTTATGAGTGCTGACCCTCTGCACAGTTGAAAATCCACATATGATCTTTGACTCCCTAAATACTTAGTGATATCTTACTGTTGACTGCAAGCCTTATTGATAACATAAACATTTGATTAGCCCATAGTTTATACATTGTATTTATTATATATTATATTCTTACAACACAGTAAACTAGAGAAAATAAAATATTAAGAAAATCATAGGGAGACTATTATATTTACAGTATTTCACTGTATTTATCGAAAAGAAATCTGCGTATAAGAGAACCCACACAGTTCAAAACTATATTGCTCAAAGGTCACCTGTATTTGTGTCTTCTTCACTTTCTTTCATAAATGTCTTATAATTTGCAATATACAGGTGTTTCACCTCAATTACATTTACTTGTAGATATTTTATCCTTTTTTGTAATGCAACTGTAAATTGCATTATTTTATTTCTCTTATAGTTTATTAGTGTATGAAAATGCAACATATTTTTTAAATTATTGTTTGAGAGAGAGAGAGAGAGAGACCATGCAAGTGGGGCAGAGAGGGGCAGAAGGAGATAGATAAATGATACATAGATGATAGATGGATAGATAGATGATAGATATAGATAGATAGATAGATAGATGACAGAAAGAAAGAAAAGAAAGAGAGAGAAAGAAAAAGAAAAGAAAGAAAGAAAGAAGAAAGAAAGAAAGAAAGAAAGAAAGAAAGAAAGAAAGAAAGAAAGAAAAGAAAGAAAGAAAATTTTAAGCAAGCTCCATGCTCAGTGCAGAGCCTGATACGGGTCTTGATCTCATGACCCTGGGATCATGACCTGAGCTGAAATCAAGAGCTGGATGCTCAACTGACTGAGCCACCTAGGTACCCCACAACAGATTTTTGTGTATTGATTTTGTATACTGCAGTCTACTAAATTTATTTGTTCTAACCATGTTTTGATGGAGTCCTTATGTTTTTTTTAATAGATACTAGAATATTATCTGCAAATAACAGTTTTACTACTTTCTTTCCAATTTGATACATTTTACTTCCTTGTTTTGCCTAATGGCTGTGGTTAGGACTTCTATGTTAAATAAAAGTGGTGTTAGTGGACATCCTTATCTCGTTCCTTATCGTAGAGGAAGGACTTTCAGCTTTTCACCATTAAGTATGATGATAGCTGTGAGCTTATCACATATGGCTTTTATTATATTGAAGTATGTTTTCTCTATACCCACTTTGTTGGGAATTTCTATCATAAATGGATATTAAATTTTGTTAAATACTTATTCAGCATCCTATTGAGATGATCATATGATCTGTCATTTGTGTTAATGTGGTGTTGACTGATTTGCACATTTTGAACCATCCTTGCATTTATAAAATAAAACTTGATCACAGTGTATGTTCTTTTTAATGTATTGTGGAATTTGATTTGCTAACAGTTTGCTGATGAAGTTGCATGTATTTTCAATAGAGATAATGACCTGTAATTTTGTTTTCTTGGCACATCCTTGTGTGATTTTTGTATCTGTGATACTGCCTTCATAAAACGATATTGGAAAAGTTTCCTCTTTTATTCTTTGGAGGGGTTTGTGAAGGTTTGGTGGAAGTGTGAAACTGTCTGGTCCTGAAGTTTTGTTTGTTGGGAGGTTTTCGATGGTTGATCACTTTCCTTACTGGTAATTGGTCTGCTGAGATTCTCTGTTTCATCATGATTCAGTCTGGGAAGGTTATATATTTCTAAGTTATTTCTGACAAAGATATATCAGTTCATATTTTGAAAAGATCCTCATTTATATACTGGGTGTAGTCCCCTACTTACTGTGTGTCCACTTACATAGATTTAAGAGCCACAAACGATGTTAGGAGGACGAGAAACCGGATTTGTTTCTCCATGCTCTGCTGTAAGGCACACTTTAGGCTTAATAGTAACCACATGTTTTTCATTTTCTGGGACAGTGAGGACATGGTATAATTAGATGGTTTTCAATAAAGATGATCAATTATATTTATAACTAATGTCGTTATAACTTTGTGCCTTCCAAATAAATTATTTAAGGAAATACAAAGTAGGCAACAAAATGTTTTTCTCAATTGGATGCCCTCATTTACATTTGGTCAATACGATTATTCTTTGTATTAATTAACCGTTTTAAGATAAAGGTCTTTGGTTGTATCAGAGGAAACATGGCTTGGGATCTGTCATTTTTTAGTATGTCTGGAAACATCCAGCCTTATTAAATGATGCAAAATATGATGTATATAGTCACATTTTAGAATCACTTGAAGTCAATGTGGCCTTTGCCCCGTTACCTATTTCACTAAGTCATTACTCCATATTTAGACATACACTTTTATTCAAAGTAAACATAAGTTTTAACCTCTTAAGTGGAATCACTCTATTGTAATCTCTGTGTATTCTGAGTTTGTGTATACATGCCTAATATTATTTTATAGGATCATGTGTCATAGAAGCTTGGGAAGACAGTGTAATTCCAAAGGAAGCAGGAGGAAACTTCATCTACCTTACTGTTACACCTATCGACATGATATGATGGCATTTTTTAAAAGTGCACCTAATGTAAAGTCCTCTTCTCATACTCTCTGAGTCCATAAACCATACATTTGTAGACTCCAGTTCCAGATTATTACAAGACAAAATAAATCCCATTTTTAAAAGATTATATTTTTGTCCAAAATGTTGACATTTAAGTTTAACAGCTGTACCGACTTTATAACACTTTTCACATATGTGTAATTTTTTTCTTTTCAAATTTAGCTTTTGCCAAGCCTATACATAGATCAAATGATGCTCTCATTGTGAACTCCAGATCACTTTTCACCAGTACACTGAATGTTTTTTCTGATTGTTAATTAAACACACATTTCTTATGGACTTCAGTGAAAGTACCACCTACTCTCACCACCAAATACCACTTTCCCACCGTAAGGAGAACACATATAAGGACCAGGTACAGGCTGTGTCCTCAAAATTGTTATAGCCTGATAATAAGAGATTTACACATAGTGATATATTGGTAGATGTTTAACAAGCAGCTCTCTGGGGGAAGAGAGAGCCTAAGAGCAAGCATTTGCCAATAATTACAGTGTAAATCCTCCTGCCGTGACTGTTTTCAAGTTACCAACTTGAACATGACTTCAAGTAACTTGGGGCCAAATAGGTATATTCACTATTGCAACCTGGTAAAAGCTGGCTGCAGCACACAGCTGATTATGTAGATATCATTTATCATACCATGTGATAAATGACTTGATTGAAGCATGTCTCAATACTCAGGAAATAAAGAAGGATGGGGAAGTTTGTCAACCAGAACCAGAGAAGTCTTTCAGTAGAGCAGTCTTTGACATCAGCAACATCATCTCAGCACTTCGATTTGATTCTCATCCTGATCTCCTGGTTCCTATTAATACATTATGGTATTTTTTCAATTACTCAGAAGTCATGAAATCTTAGATTTACCATATTTTTTTATTATTCCTTCGCCCCCTCCAATAATGGGTCTTAGTTTTGAAGACCCATTACTTCTACCTTTCTTAAAACATCCATATGGACCCCTCAATAATATGTTCTATTCATTGTGGTATCCTTAGGACCCTGCACAGGGTCTCACATTAGGTTATTCTCAATAGATTTCAGTCGAATAAATGTACTTCTAAATAAGTACACTTATTTAGGTATTGAATAAATGACCTTATTTATTTGTTCTTAAATTATCTTTCCCATACATTTCTACTTCAGTTTTTATTTTCTGTAGCAAACAGTTCTATTTTACCTATGACAACACTCATTTTCCTCCCGCCTAACTAACAAAGGTACTCAAGGTGGCAACACTTTCAGCCAAAGGACTATATTTGTTGGCCTCTTTGTGGCTAGGAGTTGGCCTCTTTGTGACTAGTCCCATGCTATGATATGTAATTACAAGTATTCTGGGATAGTTTCAGGAAGTCTCCTTAAAAAGATGGTGGACTTTCTCCCCACTTCCTATTTTCTTTGGCCAGAATACAAAAGTAATGGCTCAAGTTCCAACAGCCATGTTAGGACACAAAATACCTGAGAATGGGCTCCAATAATCACTACTTGTTTCCATCATACACTCTCTCTGCAGCTTGAGTTTCTCGATCACTTACTGTTTAAAGATTTCTCAGGGTCCCCAACAGAATCCTTGGGGGCTTATGCAAATTTTATGGCCCCTTAAGATATCAAAGCCCTAGTAAACCTGTTTGTTATTACCTTTCGGCCCTGATTTGTTTTTTAATTTCCTTAATGTTTATTTATTCTTGAGAGAGATACAGAGAGAGATAGAGAGAGAGAGAGCACGCATGCACTTGTATGCAAGAGCAAGGGAGGGGCAGACAGAGAGGAGACGCAGAATCTGGAGCAGGCTCCAGGCTCTGAGCTGTCAGCACAGAACCTGATGAGGAACTCAAACTCACAAGCCATGAGATCATGACCTGAGCTGAAGTCGGATACTTAACTGACTGAGCCACCCAGGTGCCCCTGTTCGTCCTTGAGCATCCCACAGATGTATTTCAGAAACAGCCAGGTTCTCTAAGCCAAAAAAGTTCATCCATTATCTGACAGACGAACCATTATGAACAGCCCATCTAGCAGAAGTTCTTTTTTCGATTGTATATCTGTTTTCTGTGTTCAGCCTTTTTCTACTATATGTCACTGGAATCCACAACTCCATGAAAATATCAGGAATCTGTATGATATGCTTTAGAAAATTTGGAAATTTTGCCTCATTTCATGCCAGAGATGTGCCCCAAAATACTATGGTATAAGTTGCTTCCTGTCATCTCAGATGTAGAAGGGAAATCAATTAAATATATGTAATTCTTTATAATTTACAAAATCTCTGCCACCAATGATCTTAACTGGAGCTTTCACAAGACCTAGTGAGGAAAGAATCAGCACTGCTGTTCATATGTTGCAGAGGAAAGGATTGAGACCTAGGATTTTCTCAAAGAAATCAGAAATAATTAAATTCAATACAAGTGTTTTTTATTCTAAGTTACTTGATTCTCCCTTTTTAATATCTCCTTAGACCTTTATGAAGCCATATTTGAACTTACAACAAATGTTTTAAAAGGAAATTAGTGAACTTTTGCATTTGAACATCAAGAGGAAACTATTAATCCCTAAATATCTGTTGACTACTTTAATCATGAGTATGGGTTAAGGTATATTGCAGTAACTAACTGGCTAAATATTTCAGTGGCTTAAAACCTCAAATGGTAATTTATCTATTGCTTGTAATCACATTCAGAACAAATCATTCTGAATGTGTAGTCACATTCAGAACTAATCTGCTCATTAAATCAGCCAGACACAGATTGATGTTGCTAGACATCATCATGATTCTTGCTTCTACATTCACTAAGGCAAGGAAAAAAGAGCGCCACAGTGCCCTGCATTGGCAATTTAATATTTCTACCTGAAAGGGACTCTCAGTCTTTCCAGTTACAGTTTACTGACTAACACAAGGCACATGGCCCAACGGAAGGCTTTTTTGTTTCCTACGAGTGCTGTAACAAATTACCACAAACTTGGGTTCTTAAAACAGCAAACAAAAATTTATCCTCTCACAATTTGGAAGGCCAGAAGTGTGAAATCAAAATTTGGACAGGACTGAATTCCCTCAGAAGGCTCTAGAGGAGAATTTCTTGCCTCTTCCATATTCTGGTGGCTCCGACTCTTTCCTAGTTTGTGGCTATGTCCAATATAGCCAATCTATCTATATCTCTTTATCTCTGTATCTAAGTAGCTCTCCACACATGTTCACTATGCACATGTCTTTACATGATCTTGTCTTGTGTGTCTGTGTGTCTTTGGATGTAGGGTCCAACTGAATAACCTAGGATGATCTCATCTTAAGATCCTTTACTTATTTCCATCTGCAGAAACACTTTTTAAAAATAAGATTATATTCACAGGTCCTAGCAGTTAGGACGTAGATATGTCTTTGGGGGGCCTCCCATGCCATTACCAGCCTAAGGAAGTTTCCCAAACCCTAGTCCAAATATTGTTAAGGACAGTTATGGCAATACACAGACCTCAAAAATGTCTGAGTTAGAAGCTATAGAAAAACTGTGATGAAGGAAAATACATCCAGGGAGTGGAAAAAGGGCAAGGGTTTTTGCCCACTCCAATAGTATGGTACCCTCGAAATATTTTCTCAGAGAGATTTCAGAATTGCTATGGATCAGAGACTGCCACTGTGTCACATTCTGCCACTCTCTGAACGGGAGTATTCATGCCTTTATTGCGATCCTTTGGTTACATCCTGCAAAATGCATGTGTGTGGGATACATAATTTATCTTGTGATTGTGTGTCTCCAAATTTAATGGAACCACATCTGGGTCAAATAGAGAGAATCCTGTACGTCCTCTTATGACACTCAGAAATCCTGAACTGAGTTCTTTGACTTGACTCTATGGTATTTTAGGGTTTACTCCCTTGTAGGAGTAAATTTATATTTCATGCTGAAAGGGAATTGAGATACCTATTTTGTGACCAGAAGGGAATACTATGATAGACATTAAGTATGTTACAAATGTCTTTTCTGAACATGGTAGAAATATACTCATGCCCCCTCTTGACATTAAGCATGACCACATGTCATGTTTGTATAATGATAGGTAGATGGAATTATCATGTGAGACTCTCAGGAATTATTTGAGACCCATATACTACCTCCTTTCGTAGCAACTTATCATATTCTACATGGCAGAAGGTTTATTAGCCTGCTTACCAAATGAGGAAATGTGAAGTAGAACTCCCATGATGGTTTTTTTCAGAACAAGGAATGAGTTATTCTTGTCATAGGCCTAGAATTTTTGAGGTTCTTTGCTACTGAAGGATAACCTAGTTACTTTTGACTAACAAAGCTCTTTAACAAATAAAATTATAATAATAATCACTATGGAGGCCATGAGATGAATAATGAAAAATGAGCACTAATTACTTAATCAAGATGGCTTCAAGAGCTATTAGGTTGTAGGAAAGAATTCGAAACACTTTTAAGTATTTGTGTTCGTTATTTTTCATTAGTAAACTAACTTTTGTTTGAAGAGAAGTCCTATCTTATATACATCACTGTCTAACTGAAAATATTTGTTTTGATTCTTCTTTATCATTGATGAATGCTGTGTCTTTCACAGAGGCCCCTGTGAAAACGTGTGTCTATCTAATTGCTCCTCAAAAGGAAACTTAAAGAAAACTCTTAGCATAGTTGGTGACCCCCAAGCCCAAGCATATTCACGAAAATATATTTGATTAAATACATGCAGGGCCAAATTATGCACTATTTGCTTTTTTCCCATACCTAAGTATTCTGTGATGCATATGTGACATTAATGCATCTATTTATCTCTTTATAAAAGAGACAATAAAATGAGTATAAAGAGAGATAAAATGAGAAGTACTAGGATGAAGACAATTTTTTCAATTCTGAAGTTTTGTTTCATGTCAGGAAAAGCATCTCAAATTTTGCATTATGGGCTATGATCTCATTAAAATATTTTTAAAAATGATTCATAATGTTAGCGAACATATTGTGTTTAAAAATTAAGACAAAAATAACTTTGTATTTATAAAAAAAGTTCTCTTTTCCTAGATTTTGCTTTTGAGTCAACTTAAGATGGTCAAATTTTGCTTTTGAATTAACTTAATTAACAACTCATCATTAGCATCGGTTAACACTCCAAGCATTTCATCTGCTCTGTGTCAGACACTTTTCACTTTATTTTCACTTACGTGCAAATACAGAGGATCAGTCTCACTCACTTCTGAGCCCACACAGGGAAGAAAAATCAATATGGTACCTTCAGTAACTTCAGTGCTATGCTCAAAATTGTGTGGTGTTAAGTATCATTATCTTCAATTTGTATTTGAGGGATCTGGCCCAATATCTGTAGCCAGGCAAGGACAGAGCTAACATTTTAATTCTAGCCTGCCTGATTTCAAAGCCCACGTTTATTCCTATCCGTCACATAATCCCATTTCCACAGTGGTCGAAGTCTAGTATAGTTCTTTCTTCCCTAATCTTGGTATTTATCTGGTTGAGATGAACCCTAAGTATTCAACTATACTTCAAGTTTCCTCCGTTCTTTTGCAGAGCTCATACAACTTGGCTTCTATTCTGATGGGCAATTGCAGCCTAGTTATCCTTTTGAAATGGAAATGTTAACATTTTTCCAAGCCATCCCGACATAAGGCCAACCCATATATTTGTAGACTCCCTAAAAATAGAATATGGTAGGCAGAATTCCAATATGGTCCCCAAGATTACTGCCTCCCTGGTTTCCATGCCCTGTATTATCTCATTCCCTTAACTATAAGCATATCTATGGAAACGATGGTATAAAACTCTGATCTTTGTGTTATGTTATTTGGCAAAAGTGATTTTCAGGATTTAATTAAAGTCCTTAATGAGCCGACTTTGAGTTCTTCAGAAAAGGGATATTCTGGATGGGTCTGACCTAATCACACGAGCCCTTAAAGAAAGTCAGCAGTTTGAAGCCAGAACTCATCTGCTAGCGTTGTAGAAGCAAGATGCCATGTTGTTGAGACTGTCATATCTTAAGGCATGATGGGGATCCTCTAGGAACTGGAACCTCACTCCTGCAACCCCAACGAACTAACATCTGTCAGCGACCTGAATGTACTCAGACATGAACCCCAAGCTCCAAAATGTGAACACATCCAGCTGACACTTGGATTTCCCTCTTGTGAGACCCTGAGCAGAGAATCCAGTTAGGACAATCCTGGTCTACAGTTCTGGTCTACAGAACTGTGAGATGTGGCTCTAAGCTGCTAAATTTATGGTAATTTATTACACAGCAATAAAAAGCTAATACACAGAGCATAGTACTTTCTATGTTTACTACTGTTTGTCTTTTGCTCTGAAAAATTAACTATTAAACAGTGTCATATATCTAACTCTAGTCCTAATACTGTATAAAAGTGACAGAATTCCTATCCACCAAGTTATAATGCTCTATGAATATTCTGGCTTGGCTAGGATAAATTTCAACCTGCCACATCCCCTTGAGGACTGGCTTTATATTCTGCTCTTTTCATAAAGTTTACTTTTGGCATCACCTTAAACCACTTACTCTCTGCCCTCCGATTTCGGACTTCTTCCTCTTTCCCAGTGGCCACTGATGAGACTCCTGTCTTTTTAGCAGCAAAGCCAGAAGGAATTACATCAAATGTATTGTTAAGTGGATTAAAATATCCTGTATTTTTTTAAAGAGGTTAATGAAGCTGCCACTTTAAGTTAGTTACTAACATCAATGCAATTTCTTTTTTTTTTCAATTTGCATCCAACTTAGCATATAGTGCAATAATAATTTCAATGAGATTTCTAATAATATTTCTCTCATTGGAAAAAAAATGATGGGTATAGATTATGTGAGTTCAATTACACTAGCAGCAGGACTGTATATTTTCTAGCATTTTCTGTATTATGATTTAAAGCCATGTTTAACTTTCACTGAGTTTTGTACTTCTGATTAGACAGGTGTTCCTCCCTTTGATTTTGATGTGTTAACTTCTAAATACTGTCTGTCAGAACCTTGGCACTTTTCAAGTGTATATTACTTATATCTATAATGCTCTCATTTTGTTCTTTAAAATATGCATAGTTTTTGAATTCCTTTAAGCCCATCTGTACTGCACACCTCTGTATATCATGTCAGTAGTGGAAAGTTCATCCTGAGAACAGGGATGATGAACAGGACACCACAGCAGGAAAATTTAAAATAAAAGAAAAACATATTTATTGGCGCGAGCTGTAAGAGGGAGAAAGATGTATATAGTGTAAAGTACTTTCTGCCAACTCCTCCATTTTAACTCCCAGCAGCCCTCATCCAAAATAGAAAGAATTCCTCCCCATTTGGTGTAAATTCCTTTGCAGCTAGAGGAATCTGCACTGGACACGAGGGAAGAGATAGGCATGTTTTCAAGAATTCAGAGAGGTTAGCAGGAAATTAGGAGAGACAAATGACAGCCAAAGAGTAAAGTAACTTGGCACCTTAGGAACCTGGGGAACAAATCCAGAGCAAGGAGGGGCACTTTCAAATCTGGGCAGTCCAGCCCCTGATAATTTTGATTGACATGAGAGCTACGTGTCTCTTCCACTTTTTAAAATGAGGGTCTTACTTTGTAACTGACAACACACAACACATGGGAAAACTGGCAGCCTCGTTGCTAAACTGGAGTTTGGCCCTGTCTTCAGTTTAATCTGTAGTCTTTAGTAAGTCACTGAACTGTCAAAGCCGTTGGATTGCAGATGTTTAAATGACTGCAATAATATTTACCTAACTCATAGGGGCACTTTCAGGGTTTCATTAATTCTTATTTGTAAAATGTCTTTTTCCCCTTAAAACCTTTAAGTGGAAAGTACTGAGATACATAAATGAGGATTATCATTTCCTTTCAAATGACTGATTGCAAGAATGCAGTCCTATGTATGCTATATGCTAGTTGTCACCAATAAGAGTCAAGTCAAAATTTAAAACTGATTATGTCTTCAATCTTGCCCTTTTTTTTTTTTTTCTTGATGAATGTTTCAGGGTAAATGTACAACATATCTTAAATACATGGCAAGAAAAGAAGTAAAGGCAACTCCATATGCACATTTATCTTACTATATTCGGTAGACAGGCATTGGTCTGGGTAGGTAATGGGTAGTCATTATCTCAAATGCTTGAAATTAAAATAGCACTTAGAAAAAAAATTATATGCCCTTGTGGTTTAGTGCCTTATTTCTTTACCAGTGCGGTGAGTTGGAAATCTCATTTCAGGCGTCTTTGATAGTTTATATGTACTAGCTTTCAATACATAGACATATATATACACACATACATACATATACACTGCAAAGTCTTATAATAGGCAGATTACACTACTGAATATTATGGGAATCACAAAGAATATAAGCATCCATCCCTAGATGAACCTAACTTTTACACTGGTACGTAATATGTGTAAACACAAAAAGTTACTGAAAATATGACTAACATACAAAGCACTGTAACTTCTGGGTGAACTCTAGAAACATTAAGTACAAAAATGATAATGCATTTCTTTTTAAAGACAACACTAAGATCAAAAATTTTTTTCAAAGGTCGATGTTATTCTTTCCACGTGGAAACTGATACTTACAGAGGTTCAGAAGCTCTGGAGTCAAGAACGGCAGCTAAAGCTTGTCTGACTTAAAGAGGTGGGGCTGCCCAGGGCATATGCAGGTGAGGAGTCCAAGTCGACTGGAACAAGGGGCTCCGAAGGGGAGTAGTAAGAGTGAGACTACAGAGAAAAGTGATGCTTCTATTTGGAAGTTTTTTTTCTTATTGCCTGAGCACACAAATTGTCATCTGTGAAAAGTTTGGCTTTTCATTTTTTCAGCATTGTCTTCTTTTTCGAATAGACACCTGTCATGTGTACGTGGGTATGAGAATGTGCGTCCGGTTGAAGCGTTAGAAATTAGAGTACATGGCCTGTAACCACTGACTGAATAACGCCTTGTTTGTGTAGATGTGGAGACCTAGCATCGTGAATAAGCCAGCTACAAGTTATTTGACTGCGTTGAGACCTTAACGGTCATAGCTGAGTCATAGCAAGTCCCCCCTCTAAAAATTAAAAGATAACCAAATGCATGACCCCACAATTATGTGTGATCAAGATGATTAGTCGTTAACCCATTGAGATGTCCTATTTGAGATAATTATAGGATTGGAGTAAAGAATTACACTGACCCTGAGGTAAGAACCAGATACCAGTTATAGTTCCAGTATAGAAACCCCCATGTTGAAATGGGCCTGGAGCGAGAAGAGGTACAGTTCAAGCAAGGACCGCTGGTCTCTTGAGGCTAGGTGATTAAGCTCTTTTGGACAGTTGAGGTCCATAAGAGGACAGCTCATGAAATAACTTAATGCATGATTATACATAGTATGTCTTCTGTATTATTAATAGATATATTGTAAATACATCATTGCAGGGAAATGAAGACTTACTGGGCAAGCACAGTACAAAAGTATACAATATAGGAGTAACGTAAGTTCTGGAGTCAACTTCTGGTATTGCAAGGAACAGCTGAAGAAAGAATTTCAGCTTTGGGTGCTGATGGTGGGGCTGCTGCTTCTTCCTTGACGCCCTCCCTTGCCCCTTATACATGTTTTTTTTTTTTTTTCTTAATATGTTTTGAGTCAAGTTTTCTTTCACTTGCTATTGAGCTGAGAAAATATAATATTAAAAGCTTTCAAATAATTTAGGAGTGCCTAGGTGGCTCAGTTATTTCAGCCTCCAACTCCTGATTTTGGTTCAGGTCATGGTCTCACAGTTTGTGAGATCACCCTGTGCCAGAGTCTTTGCTGACAGTGGAGAGCCTGCATGGGATTCTCTCTCTCTGCCTCCCTCTCTCTCTGCCCCTCCCCTACTCACTTGCACATGTGTTCTCTCTCTCTCTCTCAAATAAATACACATTTAAAAATAAGTAAATAAAAGCTTTAAACTAACCTAAATACATTTAGTGCTTTCTGACATGGCCCAGGAACTATATGAAATATACATATGTCAGCAATTTGATCAACACGAAAATTATTTTTAAAAATCTTGCTTATTTCTGGGATGAGCCAATTCTTTTAAAAAACTGGTATTGACAATGGTTTTGTCCAGAAAAGTAGAGTGAGGTATTAGGTAAATTTTATGTTGTTATCAATTTTGCTTTAATGACATGTATATTTATGATTTTTTATAGTTAATGCCTTTCATAAGAATACTTACAAAATCTTTTAAGAGTCAACACAGGGTTAATACATTTAATTTAATAATGCAATTTAATTTAAGTAAGATGAATTCTCTATATATAATCAAGAAAAAATTGTATCAATTTCGAGTAACATGGGAATTCAGTATTGCATTTCATGAATTATTTCTATGAAGTATCTGTTTTATTTACTACTTATAAAACTGTATTGCTCATGAAATGTGGTTAATCATCCACTCATATCCTAGGAAAAACCAAACAAAATGCTATCCTACATAGACATGATGCAGCCATCTCATTTAAAAATACCAGTCGCATAGATTTTTAACAGTTTTCCAAAGCATTATGTGTCTAACAGTGTTAGTGGATTATCGAATCCCAACATACGGTTCTTATTCAACTGTGGCTTGGCACCTTGGAGGAGTTTTGCATTTGAATCAAGTAATTTGCAACCGTGGTTGAAACATGTGTATCTCTTGTCCCTTCCTTTCTTTTTAAAAGCTGCATATTTTGTGTCTACACACAGGTGCTTAAACAGCAGTCATGCAAATTATTAACAATTATGAATTAGTTCAAACTTTATAGGTACACTTACAATGAATTTACCTGTGATAATAATTTTATAACTATTACTAGAAACAGAAGTGAATACAATATTTGTAAAAAAATTATAGTGGACAGAAAACCAGGCTTATGGCCAGATTGGACAAATCCAAGTACACTTTGTGGTCCTACCCAGAGGACCACCAAGAAAGTTATGTGACTATCTTGGAAACTTCTAATCTGTGAGGCATGCAGGAAAGCAATGAGAAAGTCATTATTCCAGAAGGCCTGTTTGGCTTCATTTTGACCTGTTGATAATGGAAGCAAAGAAGCCATAGAAAAACTAAGGGTCCAGACAAGTCTCCTGTTCCTGAATAAATCCATGAGTACCGTCTACTTATTCTCTGGAACTGGATGAAACAATCTTTATTAAAGTGTTGAGTTGACAAGTCAATATTATAAAAGAAGAACAATATTCAGAAGAAGAAGAATATTAAGGATGTGAAATTTGGACCAAATTCTTAAGCTACGTATTGAATCAAATGATTTCTTCACTTAAATATTCTCTTTATTTTTACCCTCAAGGAGAGAATTAATTCCACTTAATGTTATGAAGTAATAGGCTCTCAGTATAGCATTTTTAAAATACTGATAAAATTTTATTATGAGAATATTTTCTATGAATAAGAAGTTTTGAGCACCTTACCAGAAAAATTAGTTATTTATGATCACATATTTGATCCAGTTTTGGTTCTTCCACCATAATGGAGGAGAAATCTTTGTAGGTTGTCTACAGAGGTAAGAGCAATCTTACTTGGCTTTTGGCGTAGAAGATTATTCCTTGTATTTGTAGGAACAATCCTGTTTCCCTGTGTCCCTGAAAATGCCACGTAAAGTCAGTGTTACATAGTTGCAGACATTTTCTGCTCTAAGAACTTAAAACAGGACTTGAGTATAAAAACCATCAGGAGAGAAATGCTCTTTTATTGCTAGAATAAACATTAACAGTATGCTGAATCAATTATCCTTTTGGAAACCATTCTGGTATTATAGCGTTGCCCAGGATGTACTGGTATGTTGCATTTCTGGCTTGCTATTTAGAAAAAATATGAATGTTTACTAATTTCAGCATTCCTTTTTGTGTTTAAATGAGTGAAGCGATTATATTTGGCTCTGGCCAAGTCTAGGAAAAAGGAGTATTCCATTTACTATGATAAACAGATCATATAAGGAGGGAGAGACTAGTAATAAATGGATGAGAAAAAATGTGTTCTTTGTGCCACCAATACTTACTAAATTTTATAGAAAAAAAAAGCCACAAGGAAACAATTTGCTATAATAAAATAAGAATAAAATAAACATTTACTCCATGTACAATTCCTGTAATCTGTCATTTCCTTTCCATCTTTACTATGTTGCCCTTATTTAGATTTTTATCTTTTCTACCCTCGATTGTTGATCTTTCTCCCATGCAGCTAGAACGTTCACACTGAAACGTAAATCAAGCCACATGATCTCCCTGCTAATCGTTTTTCCAATGGCTCTCTGATGTCCAAATCTATTACTTGACCCTTACAAAATGGTAGTTTCATTTCTTGCTACTTCTTCTTTTATAATTTAGTAATACAAATTTTATTCAGTAGTCTTCCACACATACATCCCGACAGGTTTCTTGACTTATTCATATCCTCTTCTGGAGTGACCTGCCTATACATTTTCCACCTGGACAATTTTAGTTTCTCCTGTAAGAATTGGTTTAACTGGAATGGGGTTATTCTCATATATAAGAATATTATAAGAATAATATAAGAATATATATTCTCATATATAAGAATATAAGAGTATTCGTGTTCCGTTAGAACCCCTCTCTCTTGCATGTGTCTAGCTTAGCATTTCTCACTGTAGTTTGACCTCATGTTTTGTCTTTCTGTTTCTTTAGACCAGAGGTTCCCTGAAACCATTTTTATATCCTTAACAACTACATGCTTGACATTAACTCATAATAAATTTTGTGAGGATGAGCTAACGTAAGTTCACAGAGCTTGTATTATTACTTAAATAATCTTCAGGCAAATATTTAAGATAGTCCTGACTGAGATTATCATTCATGTTTTATACATGAGAAAAACTGAGGCTTGAAGAGTTAAATTGACTGATTCCAAACCGCATGTGGAGTTGGAGGAAATGCTCAAACTAAAATTCGGGTCTTCTGTTATCAGACTTTGTTTCCTAGAACACAGACACCAATGAATTCAAGTTCTGGTCTCAAGTTTTACACTAAACTCACTGGGTGACATTAGGCATGCCATGTGAACTCATTTGGTTTGTTTTCTCTTTTGCAAAATTTGAGCACTAAACTAGACTCTGGACTCCTGCCCTATTGTTTAATGGTCTACTGAGGCCAAAACAAACAATTTTTATACAGCATTACATTATTCTGGTTTTATACTTCTATTTACTTCTCCCATAATATTAATTTTTTAAACACCTAACTTTTTGTTTATTTTCAAGTGATTCCTTTGTGTTCATTATTGGGATATTGAGAGAGTCAACTCAATAGCTCTATGCCTGACTTCCTTAGATCAAAGGAGATATAAGAGAAGAGTTAACAGATGTAGAAGGAAAACATTATTATTGAAACAGGCTGAATTAGAAGATATAATTAGTGTGTCTGTGAAATGAGCTTTCTAACTCCTGTCTCTCAGGTTAGACTTTGGATAACCCCAAAACAAAGACTTCTGCTCTAAGTGAATGAGTCAAAAACAAAAAACAAACAAAAACAAATAAACACACAAAAAGCCCAAAAATAAAACAGCAAATCTTTGAAGAGAAGATGATCTATTGATTAGCTTCCTTTCATCTACAAACATGACTAATGCCAATCACCCCTCGCCAGGTAACTCTTTCTTTCGAAGGTTTAATCAGTTATATAACTGAATCAGTAACACCATATAACAAATCATACCAAAACTCAATATCTCACAACAGTAAGTGTTTATTTAGCCCATCAAATATTGGCCACATATATGGGTCTCAGCCAGAGGATTCATTTGATCATAACTAGATTGCTTTACATAGCTGGGATTAGATCATCTATTGATTGCTACAGGATGATCTTACCTAAGACTGCGAGGATGACTGGAAAAATTCACTTGGTTTTCCTCTCTCCATGGGTTTCTCACATCTCTAAGGCAGATGAGTCTGAGCATGGTTTTTCCTTGTGATGCCAATATGAGAACAAACAAGTCAAATTGTTCGAGAGAAACAGAAATAAGTGAGTGTTTTTGAGATTCTGAATAATTTACATTCACTACTATCCACAGAAAGTCACATGGCCAAGCCTAGTGTCAATGTGAGGATGTAGCTAACAGAGAGGTAAGAAGAAATGAAATCATTAATCAGCTATACATGGGGAGAAATGAGGGGCAGGAAAATAGGTCAGAAGCGTTTAAAGAATAATCATCTTCCTGGGTATGAAAAGACTGAGCTCTCTCTCTATCTTTGGAGTTTGCTTAATTTTTTCAGTACAGTTATTTATTTTTATTTTTTTTTAAAACTTCATTTAAGTTCAAGTTAGTTAACATACAGTATTTGTTTCAGGAATAGAACCCAGGGATTCATCATTTACATAAAACACCCAGTGCTCATCCCAGCAGTGCCCTCCTTAATTCCCATCACCCATTTAGCCCATTCTCCCACCCACTGCTCCTCCAGCAACCCTCACTTTGTTCTCCGTATTTAAGAGTCTCTTATGGTTTGCCTTTCTCTCTGTTTTTATCTTATTTTTCCTTCCCTTGCCCTATGTTCAGCTGTTTTGTTTCTTAAATTCCACAAATGTTAAATCACCTGATATTTGTCTTTGTCTCACTTATTTAACTTAGCATACTTAGCCAAGTAGTATTCCATTGTATCTTCTTTACCCATTCATTAGTTGATGGATATTTGGGCTCTTTCTATAATTTGGCTAGTGTTGATAGCTCTTCTATGAACATTGGGGTGCATGTGCCCCCTTAGAATCAGCATTTTTGTATCCTTTGGATATCCTTTGCACCTAGTAGTGCAATAGCTGGGTCATTGGGTGCTTTTGTTTCTAAGCAATTACTCTAATACACATACTAAGCACTGGTTTGATCATTGTTTTAAGAAAAGGTGAAGTCATGGACATAGTAAGTGTATGAACCAGTGGATTTTTCACAGAATATATATCATGATTTCAAATATACAGCCTAATCACTAATAATCAGCTTGGAATCCCAACACAGACCAGGTAAGAGATTGAAATCATTTCAGTTAAACTCATCACACCTATTAGAAAACAAAAACAAAAAATGTTTACCATCATATCCTTTATATCCTGAAGTAGTGATTACATATAAAACTATGTCAAAATGCGGTTATGCATAGAGACATAGCTGTTTGGCTCTTGTCAGGCAAAACTTCCAGTAGGTAATAATCATAAAGTATGGACAGAATATTAAAAAAAAAAAAAAACCTAAAGTCACTGGAGAGTGACCAAAAGCACACAGAGCCCAGTGAAGAATAAAAAGGTAGCAAAGCTACTGATACTCATTGCTTCAGGCTGAGTAAACAGTCTTTCACAAAAGAACATGTACTGTACTGTTCCCTTAATATGGATGTTGAGCACAGGTGAAACTGATCTCTAGTGGAAAACTGTTGGAAGTTATTTCCTGTCTGGGAATTTAGATTTACTGAGAAGAAGCTGGAAGGGGTATCCTAGAGCAGTGGTAACACTCTTTATCTAGATAGGAGTTAGAGTTTCAGAAGCACTTGTATTTGTCAAACTCTATCAAATACCTTTTTTTCTTTCTTTTTTTATGGATTATCACAGAAGTTTTATTTTGTCTCAGATTTGCATTCAGCCCTTAGATTTTTATTTATTTATTATTTTTTTAATTTTATAATAATTTATTGTCAAATTGGTTTCCATACAACACCCAGTGCTCATCCCAACAAGCGCCTTCCTCTGTGCCCATCACCCACTCTCTCCCCTCCCCCACCCCCCTCTCCCCTCAGTTTGTTCTTAGTCTTTGAGAGGGGAAGAGGGGAAGGAAAAAAAGCCACAGAGAGGGAGGAAGACATAACATAAGAGACTCTCAAATACCTTTTAAATTTGTGCATTTTGCTTATGTAAATTTTACCTAAAAATAAACTAGGAACAAGTATTGAACTCTAGTTACTAATATGAATGCTGAAGTATGGGGGCTGAAGTAAACAGATGCCTGCAATTTTAAAATAAAGCAAAAAGTAATGGACTAATAGAATAATTGCTAGATGGATAGACATATCATAAAGCAAGTATAGTAAAATGTTTGTTACAAAATCTAGGTAGGTGTTCTGTGTAAAAGTATTTCTACTTTTCTGAATGTTTGAATGTTTATAATAAAACTATACACAAATAGAAAATGTATATCTAACATAAATTACACATATATAAAATATATTATAAATATTACACATATTATAAATATATAATAAATATTATTTATATTTATAAGTATTATAAATAAATGTGAAATATTTTGTCATGGCACATCAGGAGGCAGTTAAAAATTGAACTCAACTGTGCTTCATTGGCTCTTGCTTCTGATTGCTAGTGCAGCCTCCAATCTCTGGTGAAAACCCTAATGCCCAAGTGTCTGGGGGAGTGCCGTTCCTTAGAGACGAGTGGCTGCTCCTGACATCCATGGAGTTGCCTTGACCTCAACTATAGATCCAGAATAAATTCTACATTATTATCCTCACCTCAAAGCAATGGGTAGATGCTCTAAGAAGATCCAATGAGAATCAATCTCAATATTTTCCCTAAATAGCTGTGTAAAAAATGTTCTCACTCACCCGGATGAGGACGATGCTTTCAACTCTTCCCCCCATGGACATAGTCAGTCTGAGAACACAACTGTCTGGCGGAGCTGGAAAGAACCAAGAGAGTCACAGGGAACTGGAGTTGTAGTCTCAAAAATATAATAGTTTCTGGGTCAAAACAACTTTAAGCTAACATGATCTCTGATTATTCTACTTGCATAAATTTTCACATTGTTTTAAGGTATTTTCAATTATAATTTTAAGTAATCTTCAACCAAAGTCCTTTACCACTATTGCATAATCCTATTCCTTGGATATACTAAAAAAAAATATTCTGTCATCTAAAAATTAGCATTTTTTTTGCATGTTCTCATCTTCTGCTATGTTTGTAATTCTTCGCCATGTCTTGTGGGTATTAAATAGCATGCTGTGCTGAACAAAACTGTTATTTATGCCTGGTATTTTTAGTCCCATGTGCATTATCACCCCTTCTTCCAAATTCCACTTCTGTCTTTTACTGACTTGCTGCCTACTTCTATTTTTGGCTGTTTCAGTGTACTAGATGTGCCAAATATGCTCAAAGAGTAGGATATTATAGGAGAAAATATATCTCTCCTCTGCAGTGTAGTAGAGCAAAGCTGTTTGTGCTCCTAGGTCTCACAAAGACTTTACTGAAACATATAGTTTTGACTTCTGGCAATCTCTCTACTTAGAACTCAGGCATCACTCCATGGGTTTTGGATCTATAGAAAAATAAAAAAAAACAGACATTAAATTACACAAAAAAACCTCTTTTTTGCCCCAATTTTAGGGTTTTGTTATTCCTTGGAGATTGCCATAATTTAGTCTCTTCCCTTTGGCTGAATTATTTTGGAAGGATATTCAATCAATTGTGCAAATAGCTTTCTTTTTTTAAAATATAATGTATTGTCAAATTGATTTCCATGCAACACCTAGTGCTCATCCCAACAAGTGCCCCTCTCTCACTCTCCCCTCTCCCCCACCCTCCATCAACCCTCAGTTTGTTCTCAGTATTTAAGAGTGTCTTATGTGTTGCCTCTCTCCCTCTCTGTGACTTTTTCTCCCCATCCTCTCTCCATGGTCTTCTACTAAGTCTCTAAAAAAATCCACCTATGCGAGAAACATATGGTATCTGTCTTTCACTGCCTGACTCATTTCACTTAGCCTAATACCCTCCATTTCCATCCACATAACTACAAATGGCTAGATTTCATTCCTTCTCATTGCTACGTAGTATTCCATTATATATAAATCACATCTTTATCCATGCATCAGTCGATGGACACTTAGTCTCTTTCCATGATTTGGCTATTGTCAAAAGTGCTGCTATAAACATTGGGTTACATGTGCCCCTATGAATCAGCACTCCAGTATCTCTTGCGTAAATTCCTAGCAGTGCTATTGCTGAGTGATAGGGTAGTTCTATTTCCATTTTTTTGAAGGACCTCCACATGGTTTTCCAGGGCAGCTGCACCAGTTTGCATTCCCATCAACAGTGTAGGAGGGTGCCTGTTTCCCCACATCCTTGCCACATCTATAGTTTCCTGATTTGTTCATTTTAGCCACTCTGACTGGTGTGAGGTGGTATCTCAGTGTGGTTTTGATTTGTATTTCCCTGATCATGAGTGACGTTGAGCATTGTTTCATGTGTCTGTTGGCCATCTGGGTGTCATCTTTGGAAATGTGTCTATTCATATCTTCTGCCCATTTCTTCATGGATTATTTCTAATGCTACCAGTCAGATATACCCAATATGGTTAAAATGCAGTCACTTACTGTCACCTAGATACTTACCACATCAAGATTGCATCATCTTGAAGAGGAGGCAGAACATTATCCTTAGCGGTTAACCTTCTCCACTTTAGAGTTACGTAGCTTTGGTATGAACCTGAGATCAGCCTGTATTTCTAATTGTATAATCTTGGGTATATTTCATAAGTTTTAAAAGTCTTGGTTTTCTAAATCTCTGTCATCTGCTTTATTTGTTATAGCAGCTGCTAGCAACATGAGACTATCGAGCACTTGAAATGAGGTTAGTCCAAATTGAAAAATGTTGTAAATGTAAAATATATACTTTTGGGAAATTTAGTATAAAAAAGAATGTAAAATATCTCACTAATATTATTAAATATTGAATATGTGTTGAAGCAATAATATTTGGGATATATTCGTTAAAGTAAAGCCTATTAACATGAATTTTACCCATTTCAGTTTGTTTTCTTAAAATTCTGCTCGACAGTTTTAAGTTATGTAAGTTACTCACTTATAATTGAAATAATTACTCAATAATTTAAAAAACGAATGAGCAGTGAAGCAATGTTACTCATGTAATTCTACTGGACAGCATTATGCTGATAATAATGTGTATATCACAAAAGTATGAAAATTTTAAAAAAGTTTATGAACTATTAATGGAGTTAGCACATAGTGAAACCTTAATAAACATTAGCCGTTTTTTCTTTTTTTTATGAACAATATACATTAATAGTAATTGTGAAATTAAGAAGTATGCATCAAAAGTACTTTGCATAAAATTTTACTTAATCCTGAAAAATCAAACCCTGATGTTTTTTTCTAATATACCCGCTTCTCTGTTGGACATAATAAAGCTTAAATTAGTAACTTGGCTATGTCCGAGATAAACACTGTCATTATTCTAAAAATAAACTCAGTTTTTTTAATAATAAAATGATTTTAATTTTGAACTTTTAATAGTGTTCAGTGTGACAATAAAGTCAACTCTGTAGTTTATTAAGTGGACCAAGAATCTCCATTCAGATTGTTATAAATTTCCACCATGGCCATTGATCGCTAAACAATAATTCACCTAAGCTACATCTATTATTAGCATGGACTGTAGACCATGGTAGTTTTTCTTCATTCTTAACACTTGCTTGCTCACTTTTGTTCTCTCCCTCTCTGACTCAGATCGAAAGAGTTCAAATTGAAAAATGGCAGGGAATTTAAAAGAATTCCTCAAAACCTAATCAATCCTTTAATTGATTTGATAATCGAGAGACATATAAAAGTGAAAGAGCCATAAGTTCATGCATGACTAATCCAATTCTTTCTTTCTTTCCAAGGGTGACATTGATTGTCTCTGTTTCTTGTAATTAATCCTAAAGTTTAAGGTTTCTCAGTTGAAGAGAATGTTGTTTTCTTTTTTCTTTTTCAGTCTTCAGGAATTAGTACAAATTCGCTTGATTTTTTTTTTTTCATTTTCATGAGTATATGCGTTTGGGATTTATTGAAGCTGGCTCAGAAAGATGTTTTAGGCATGCTCAAGCAAAAGACAAAACACAGACATTGTTAATAAGCAGTGTGTATTTCTGTTCAAGCTCTTGAAACAGACTAAGCTGTGCTTGAATTTGTGCTTTATCATGTGTGAACTGTGCCTTTTGGCTAGTTACATCTAAAATCTCACTTTTATCCTTCATAAAATAGCACCCCTTGTCATGGATTTTTTATGATCATTAAATGAAAGAATTTCTAGAAAAATCTACTTACTCTGGTTCCTAAAATACAATGCATACTCAATGCATGGTTTATTCACAAATACGGTGAAAAGTCAGAGACTCCAGTATTTTCCAATTCTGTATCATTGAATTGTATATGTTGCTAATAGTAGAATTCAAAGTAAAAGAAGAGAGATGAATTGAGTTCACCTAATTTATTAATATTTGACCCTTTGCAAATTACTGACTCTCTGAGAACTGTAAACTAGGGTTAACAATACCTTTCTCAACAATAAATGAGAAACATAGTAGTACTTAGAATAGCAATGGATACAGAGTAGAAACTCAGTGAATGGTAACTTTCTCTTTTTAAATTTCATTTAATTTAATATCTAAGAAAAGATGTCATTCTTAAAATATAGGACTTTATGTAACGACTGTGGAGCAAATTTTGGTCTCATGAATTTGAACTATTAAATGCCATTTTGAAAAGAAAATAATTAGGAATGACCTAAAGCCACCTAAATATTTTTAAAATTCTAATATAGATATAGTTTGCCAAGAAATACAATTACAAAAGTTTTATAGAAATAGAAATTATGTGTGTTGCCTGGGTGGCTCAGTTGGTTAAGAATCTGACGTTTGATTTTAGCTCAGGTCAAGATCTCACTACTCATGGGATTGAGCCATGCATTGGGTTCGGCTGACAGTGTGGAATCCTCATGGAATTCTCTCTCTCTGTCCCTCCCCCACTCATGCTGCTCTCTCTCTCTCTGTCTCTCTCCGAAAATAAATTTTAAAAAAGGAAAAGAGTAATTATGTGATAGTTATGTTATTGAATGTCTTCTCAAATTCACAGTGTGAATGAAACTGCGATAAGTGTCAGAGGTTCCCAGTTCTATTTCATTAGTTTTTTCTAACAATTTTTGGGTAAGTAATATTATTTATCAGCAATTCTCTTTCATGATATTCACATTCATAACCTTAGTTATCGTTGGGTCTTACTTAAAAGTCAAAATTGCTTGCTAACGATTTTTAGATCGAAGTATTTTTAGTATTCAAATAGCTTCCTGAAGTAATTTCTTGTTAGGCTTTTTACTAGATTTGGACAGACCGGGGTAAAGTAATCACCAAAAGTTATGTTCCACCCATGGTTGAATATAGGGAAAGTTTACCTTAGAATTTAGAGGCTAAAACATTGATTTCCCTTTTTAGACGGATAAAGATTTGGTGAAGTGTCAAAGAACTCAATGGTTTATATTTCATTTGAAAAATAAAAGTTTCAATTTATAAAATTATATTTAAGTTTGTGATATATCCAAATGTATACAGAGAATGTTCCT
The DNA here is from genome assembly GCA_004024585.1 of Paradoxurus hermaphroditus. Lineage (NCBI taxonomy): Eukaryota > Metazoa > Chordata > Mammalia > Carnivora > Viverridae > Paradoxurus > Paradoxurus hermaphroditus. The sequence continues at coordinate 16,239 of PITB01008833.1, read as the reverse complement.
TTTTCTTATTTCTTTTACAAATCCATTAAACCCAGGCAATCTTTCCAAATAATTGGAGTTGTAATTTATAATGCCCATGCTTTAATTGTTAAAAACATGGATGGATAAAAAGGAAAATAAAATAAATTACTGAAGTTGAACTTTTTGTTTTAGTATTTTAATGTTTATTTTTGAGAGAGAGAGAGAGAAAGAGAGCACAAGTAGGGGAGAGGCAGAACAGAGGGAGACCCAGAATCTGAAGCAGGTTCCAGTCTCTGAGCTGCCAGCACAGAGCCCAGCCTGGGGCTCGAACCCACGAATCTTGAGATCATGACCTGAGCAGAAGTTGGATGCTTAACCAAGTGAGCCACCCAGGTGCCCCAAAGCTGAACTTTCTTAAGCAAGAATATAGTGCCTTTATACTGCAGTGCTTTAAACATGGTAATGATTATAATATGATTATTCAAGATATTTTATATTATTTCATGTTTTTTCAAAAAATATTGGTTATGTTTGTATGGATTTTCATATTTGAAGAGATTAGTGCTCAGAGTGTGTAAGTAAAATAAAAACAATGTTTACACAAATAATCTTAGAAACATTTCTTTAAATATCGATAAAACATAAGGGTATATATATTTTCTTGGCAGATATATGTAATATTGAGATGGGTCAGAAGTAAATGTAGACTTCCTGACCCATGCTCACTGAAGTTACATGGTTGTTGGGTTGCAATAGCAGGAAGAGTTTCTTTCTCTCCCTCTCTCTCTACCAAAGCACAACAGCATATAATTTAAAAGTATGATTTTTTATATTTCCATAGCAGTAACTCTAGTGTAACGGTTTTATGTGTATGTGTGTGTGTGTGTGTGCACGCACACATACTATTCTAGTTGATACTGAAAAGGTATGAATCAGAATTTATACCAGATTTTAGAAAATATAAATCTAAATTTTTAGAAAAGATAAAATCTAAAAGTAAATTAAAAAAAAAAACATACAACTGTTTGCACTCCTTCAAGATCTTAGCCCTGATTTTGACCCTTCTGATGGTCTGCAGGAAGCTGAAAGTCATTCCCATCTTTAAGATATGCATTCTTATAAAATATTTTGCTTGTTTGATAAGTGAATTTGATTGATACTAACATTTGTGACATATTATACTTCACAGTACATTCTCATAAATAAGGTAACTCAATTATTCTGACCGTATGCAACTTTACTATTTTTCCTTTTCATATATATGTTAGAAATTATTTGAGATAATCTTTGCCATATATTAAAAATGTGTTTTGAATATATCTCAAATTAACCACTTAAGTATATGACAATTGGATGTGTGTTTAGATGATTTTGGAAATATCAGATGAGTCTATTCATTCAGACAATATATTAATAAGATTTTTAGGGGCGCCTGGGTGGCTCAGTTGGTTGGGCGGCCGACTTCAGCTCAGGTCATGATCTCACGGTCTGTGGGTTCGAGCCCCGCGTTGGGCTCTGTGCTGACAGCTTGGAGCCTGGAGCCTGCTTCGGATTTTGCATCTGCCTCTCTCTTTGTCCTTCCTCTGCTCACTCTCTGTCTCTCAAAAATAAATAAATGTTTTTAAAAAATAAGATTTTGAATACAATTGAATAAGCACTTCGGAATACTTTCTTTTCTCAATTATAATTGTGTCACAAAAAGTACCTGAGATAATGGAAAATCAAACACCATGGTGTGTGTGTGTGTGTGTGTGTGTGTGTGTGTGTGTGTGTGTGTGTATCTATTCATAAACTTAATCCTTTCTCAAAGAGGTCTCCTCTAAATGTTCTGTTTAAAATTGTTTCCCCTAGAAAAGTCTCAAAAGCACTTCTTTTTCAAATATTTCCTTCATATCTCTGATATACGTACTGGGTATTATGTCTTTGTGAGAATGTGTGTGTATGTTGTGGTCATGTGGTCCTTTAAAGGGGGACCAAGACGTTGCAATTTTGATTCTATTCCCTGCTTCCTACCTGTTCTAAGCAAAGAAATAGAGCTCAACTTCCAACTAACATTTTTCTAATGCTTTAATGTGCCAGCCCTTATGGATGCTGAATATCAGCAGTAAACAAAACAAAGTGGAAACAACAAAGAGCAAGGTAATTACGCATGTAATAACGGACATTGATTACAATTCTGTTCTTGATTTTTTATCTACATAATCATGAGGATATCGATGAAAATTTTAATGAGTAAATGTAGTTGTGTATTTTATTTGGCATTTATCTCTGCAAAACTCCAATGTAGACATGACGAAAGAACAAGAGACAATGAATAAGGAGATGAAGGAGGAGGAAGAGAAAAAGAAAGAAAACACAGAAGCAGAAGGAGAAGCAGAGAGGGAGAGTTGAAAAGGGAAAGGTGTGTTTTTTGTTCTAGTAAAACATTAGGTTGAAGTATCTTTCAGTACCAACGCATAAATGGCCTTCTTGTTTTTTTTCCCCACCTCTTTACACATTTTATCTGTCCCCTGAATAATGCTATTCTCATATATATTCCTCATATGTATTAAGGGATAGTTTATATGATATAAATCCACCTATTTTAAGTGTATAGTGTGATCGAATTATGGTAAATGTGTAGTCCTATAACCTTTCCCACAGTTAAGAGAGAAAAATGTCATTTCACCTGAAATAGTTTCTTTGCACCCCTTTGCCATCTATGACCTCTCCCCCAGTCCCAGACTACCACTAATCATTTTCTTTTACAGTAATTAGTTTGATTGGATATAGTTGGGTATAATTAGTTGGGTAAATAACAGAGTTATTGTTGGTCATATGGTGTGTATATGTTAACTTTAGAAGATACTGCCATATTCCAAAGTGGTTCTAACATTTTGTACACTATATTCCAACCAACAGTGTGTGAAAGTTCTAGTTGTTCCACATTTTTATCCAGAGTTGGTGTTATTAATCTTTTAGACTTAATTCTAAATAAATCTTTCTGTGCTTGCATTTCCCTGATGACTAGAGATATTTAGTATTTTCACATATTTATTGATCATTGTATACCTTGTTGTATGAAGTGTCTGTTCAACTTTTTTACCATTTTTGTTTGTTTCATCGAGTTCATTATCTTCCTAATATTGAGTTGTAAGAGTTATTTCATCTTCTTTGTATAAGCTCCGTCAGATACATGAATTGCAATTGGAATATTTAAATCCATTGACATTTGCTGTAATATTTACTATAAATTTTGAATTTGTCTCCCATTTTATTAACAGTTTTCTACATATCTTCTGTCTTGTTTTTCTCTCTTCTTATTGGATCTTTTGGGGGGTTATTTCAATATTTCTTAGAATTCTACTTTAATTTTTACATGATTTTTAGTGGTTGTATAGAGACTACCGTATTAATTTTTGCATGATTTTTAGTGGTTGTATAGAGACTACCGTATATAGTTTGCACACTGAGTATTTTATCAGTTTATGTCAAGTATATAAATCTGGTCAATATTTAAGCCCATATCTGGTTTATTTCAGTGTTATTTTCTTTTTCCCTGGAAATATGTCCCTTTTATTTCATTTTAGTTCTTGTATAATCAGCAATTTTGAATTTATCCTGTATGTGGTTCACATGTTGTGAAACTTGTGAATTGAATATTTTCTCATATAAGTTTTGTTTTCTTTGTTTAGCTTGTACTCACCTTTGCTGGACTTGAAATGCATAGTCTGTTGCCTGGGCAGGAGCTTTGATCTAAATTCACTTTTCTTCCCTCTTGTTGAGATACTTTGAGTCTGCCCTGCGTGCACATAATTCCAGAGTCATTCAGAAATGTCGACGAAGTTTGATAATCCAATTTCACTTTTTTTCCACCTCGATAATCCCTCCACTCTTTGTACAGCCACAATTTCTCTGGCTTCAGTTTCCTGGTTTCCCCTCCTCTCTCCTGCCCCCTCCCCCCAAAGTTTGCAAGGGTTTTGTTTATTTATTTGTTCATTTTGTTTATTTGTCTTTTTTTTTCCTTCATGCACCTTTATTGAACTTAACCCCAGACTGAAGCTGTAAAAACTGCAACTAATTTTCTTTTACAAATGTGAATTACTCAATGACTTAAAATAGTTTTGTTTTTTGGCTTTTTTTTGTTGTTGTTGTTGTTTTGTTTGGTTTTGCTCGTTTTTATTTTGGCAGGATTCATAGTTGTTTTCTTATGAGACAAAATTAAAAAAAATTACTCTCTTAAATGATGTAATGGTTAATTGTATATGTCAACTTGACAGAGCTAGGGGATCACCATTTAGCTGATAAAACATTATTTTGGGGGTATGTCTATGAGGGTGTTTGCAGAAGAGATTAGCATTTGTTATTAGTAGGCTCAGTAAAAAAGACAGCCCCTCACAAGTATGAGTAGGCATCATCCACTCCTTTGAGGGCCTGAACAGAAGTAGGAGGAAGAGCAAACTCTCTTTCTCACTGACTTGAGTTATCCATCTTCTTCTGCTTTCAGACACCAGAGCTCCTGGTCTTCATGGCTTCGTACTCCAAACTGAATACCCCTGTCTCTCCTGGTTTCTAGTTTGCAGATAGCAAATTGTAGGACATCAAAGTCTGCATAACAGTGTGAGCCACTTCCTAATTAATCTCCTCTCTTAGAATTTTGTGTCCTAGATCTGGGTTTGCGCCTGGGCTCTTTTAGACACTAGGTTTATGAACTTTAGTCTGGTTCCATGTATCCAGATTTTAGGGAAGTGTTCTTATATTTAGAAGTATAAAATATACTTACAATAATAAAAATTTCAGATTTTGTCCTGAGTGGGATTTTAAAAAATCATCTTTTGGAATACAGACATTTAAGTCTATTTTAAGCCCACAAGAAGATAATCCTGGTAAATGTACTCCCATTGTTTTTTCAAAAATACCCTATTTTTGCCTCTCATCCTAAATTAGAAGTTTTAGGAATATTTGAAAGTAGAAGGCATACTTAGATATTCTGGTCATGCGAAAGGACATCTCTTTAACCCATTGACACACTAAATAATAAACATCAAGGCAGTATTTTCACCCAGAGGTCAGCATACCCTTTAATTTCCTTAAGCCCATTGATACATGTACATTGTCTTGCTCAACTGGCTCTTTGAACATGGTACTGTCTTGATATATATTAGCAGGTGTCTGCTTTGGAAACTTCAGATCAAGTTTCTCCAAACCCTAGGTTGGATAAATCCTCACCTGGGTGCTTGGCTCCTTGGATCTTTTAAAATTTATCATTCATATCATGTAACTTTAAAGGGACGGGAAAGAAGGAGATGTTACAATTTCTTTTGTCAATGTTATGTCTCTGAGAACTTTCCTCATCATCTTTTTTCCCTTCTCTCTCCAAGACATTTTCTCTGCTGGGTTGTCGCTTTTTTTTTTTTTTTTTTTTTTTTTTTTTTTTTTTTTTTTTTTTTTTTTTTTTTTTTTTTTTTTTTTTTTTTTTTTTTTTTTTTTTTTTTTTTTTTTTTTTTTTTTTTTTTTTTTTTTTTTTTTTTGTGAGTTCTGTTTTACTTCTAGGTATTTCTTGTGTAACCCTTTTCTCTTCTTCCGAAGGTATGATTCTGACTTAGAGCCATGTTATGTTATGAGTTAACAGCAGATGATTTACTAGGAAAGGTTTAACCTCATCGGTTTAATTTTAAGTGATGCCCTTTTGATTCTTAGTTGTAGTTTCTGTGCCTTGCAAAGAAAGGTAAAGCTAATCTAGGTGAAGCCGAGAGTCCTACTTTGTGAGAAGTAACTGAGTTCTATCAGCAGAATAATAACTTCGTATATACGTTTCTGGTATATGAGTCATATACGTGGCGTTCGGGAGTTGAGGAAGAAGAACCACAACACATTTGTTCCTGCTCTTAGAAATGATTCAATCCTTGCTGAAAATTTCCTTCACTTGGAATTCTGATATTCCATTTATATCAAGGCTGTTCCACCTCAGACTTCTGGTGGAATACATTTATCTTATAATGTCCAGTAAAATTTAAGGAACAATGTTGTATTACTAGCTTTCAAAATGTGGAGTATATAAAACAGATGCCTGAGGCACACCGATACATCCATTGTGAATACCAGGCTGTCACCACACCTCTGGCACATCTCCTACAAGCTCCGCTTCATCTGTCACTGTTAATACATTTCATTTCATAACGAAATAAAACAGAGCAGACCATGCTCCTGAAAACATTTTCCTGTTTCAAGGCCTCAAGTGCGCTCCCATTATTATTGTAAGTAATTAACACAGCGTATTGGGCAGTTCCTGACTCAAAGAGCAGTCTTAATGTTTTCTCTCAGGTTATCATATCTCTGGTATGTAGATGATAAAAAAAGGTCCACATTCCAGATAAGTCTTTGAACAGTCCCTTGAAATGAATGTAGTCCTGTTGAAGAGAGCTGTCATTTCCCTCTCATCTCTTGGGTAGCAAGATTTGGGAGGTCGCCTTTCAAATTAACTTTAGAGGGCTGCATTCATTGCTCATATGGTCCAAGTTTACTGACTTAGGACCATGTGCTCCACAAGCATCTGCCAGCTGTAAGCACTGACAGATCAGCATTTCCAGCTTGGTTTTAAAATTCAGAATATTTTGCTTTGCTTAATAAGATTTTTACTATGAAGGCAGTGGCCACCCAAATCTTCAAAGAGGATGATGTGAAGATACAGTTTTGTTATGAAGTTGTAGATTTGTTAACGTGGGATCATTTAATTCCAACCTTAGAGTTTGAAGAGAAATTGTCCCAGCTCATTGGAGTAGTGCTGAAATGCTGCGAATTATGGAGGTTTTTACAAAGGTACTTCTCACAAGGAGTTTACTAGTTGATTAGCCAGCATTACTCCGGTTACTGACTTCAAAAATAAGTGTACGGACTTGACAACTTATTAGGAAGTTATATAGCCCTGGTATTAGAACTTGATATCATGAGAAAAGAAAATAATAAGCTACTATTTCATCCTAAATACAAATGTAAATATTCTTGACAAAAAATATTACAAATTGGATCAAACAGTACATAAATTTGGATATTCATCATAGCCCAGTGGGATTTCCCCCCAAATTTAATGAAAACCAAAATAATAACCCTCATCATTTGGATTAGAGAGAAAGACCATTTATAATATCAGTAGTTAAAAAAACAGTGAGTTTTTATAATATAAAATTTATCACAGCAGACATAAAAAATAATTTTCTCTCTTTGTTTAAATATCCAAAAATTTTTTTATAATATCTTATGTGAAATATTAAATTCTCCTTTATAATATAAAACAATACAAGGGCATTTGTTCTATATGCAATTAATCAAGAATTAGAAATTAAGAATTAAAAGATGTAAATATCTCATTGGTCATAGATGTGATACATAGCAAACACAGATGTTTAACATAGAAAATCTAAAAGAATTTATAAACCATAAGTAAATTAATTTCAGAAGGTCAGTTACAGGATAAAAGGATAATATAAGGAACACTTATTTTTCTATATATACTTTAGTATTAAAAAATCAGAAATTGATTTTTAAATATGCTTTAATAGCATGAAGAAATACATGATGAGTAAGAATGACTTTAATGAAACATCTCTGTACTGACACCTATGAAACACTTTAAGATAAATTAAGTGCATGAATAAAAGATACATAAACTATATTCATAGAAAAGTCCATTGTCTCCAACCTGATACAGATTCGACCAGAATCCCTGTCAAAATTTCAGTTGGCCCTTTCAAGATAATAAAAAAAGATGATTAAGAAATTTATATGATAGTAAAAAATAATCTAGAATAGCCACAATCATAAAAAAGAATTAGGATTTATTTTCAAAGACTTTTTTAAATAAATAGTGTAATTATAAATTCTATTTCCTGAATTTAAGGTTTATAATAAAGATACAATAAGCGAGAGAGTATGGCATTGGGTTATAGATGAGCAAATACATCAACGTAACAGAATAAAGACTTGCGAATAAACCTACATATATAAGGTCAACTATTTTTCACAAAAGATGTTGAGACAAGTCAACGGAGAAATGACAGTGTTTTTAACAAATCCTACTAGAATAAGCAGATATTCATGTAGGAAAAATTATTATTGTAGTTCATCTCCCAAAATTAATTTGAGATGGGATGTTGATCTAAAAATAATACCCAGAACTACAGAACTAGAAGAAACACAAGAAAATGTCTTCATAACTTTAGGCTTGGATTAGGTTAAGATTAAGCTCCCAAGAAACATAAACTACAAAAGAAAAATGTGACACGGTAGAATTCATGAAAAATTTTCTGATCATCAAAAGATGCCATTAAGGAAATGAATAAATAAAGGACAGACTTGGGGAAAATATTTGGTCACATATATTAAAGAACTTATATCCAAAATACATAAAAAAAAAAAAAAAAACAAACCCACAAATTAACAATCCCCAAAATGGTCAAAAGACTTGAATAAATACTTCACAAACAGAAGACATAAAGGAACAATAAACACATGAAAGAGTGTTTAGTATTATTAATCATCAGGAAACGCATATTAAAATTTCAATGTAATACCATTTCAAACCCAGGAGAACGACAAACGAAACTGACTGATGACATCAGTGTTGATGAGGAATTGCAGAACCCATACTTTGCTGGTAAAAATGTGAACTTGTCAAGTACTTTGGAGAACTGCTCGTAGTTTCTTATAAAATTGAATATACTTTTATCGTATGACCCAGCATATACCAAAAGGGATGAAAACATCCACACAAAATTCATACACAAATATTCATTGTACCTTTATTCATAATAGCAAAAAATTGGAAACTTAAATGTCCATCCACAAGAGAAAGAATCAGCCAATTGTGGCATAACCATCATATAATATATTAATAATCTATATAATACAAACTATATATAATATTAGTAATATACTGTATGCTCTAAAATTAAAAAAAATGAACTCTTGACCAGTCAACAAGAAGGAAGAATTTCAAAATATTATGTAAGCAGATGAAACCAGACACAAAGTGTACAGAGTTATTTCATTTATCTAAATTCAGATACAGAAACAAACTCATCGTGATTTTAGTAATTTTGATAATGACATGAGAGGACTTTCTAGGAGCTTGGTAAAATTCTGTATTTTGATGGAGGTGTTGTTTTCACTGATGTATGTATTCATGAAAATTCAGTGAACAGTTAGGATCTGTGCTTTTAATTGCAGGTTAATTATATCTCACTGGAAATAAAAAGAATAGCATACTATCTAGAATACAGATCACTTGGTTAATAAACTTGAAGATTCTAACATTGTCTCTAAAAAAATTCCCACATTTTTTATATTGAATTTGGGTTTAAATGATAAAATAACAGCTTTAATTGATACATTTCCTGTTTTATATATTTTATAAACACTTGCTTTCTCAACTTTCTTATTTCTCTTTGTAATATATATGCTCCTGTAAAAGGTAAATTCGAGGAGCACAAAGAGTTAAAAAAACAATACTACAAACCAGGAAAACAAAGGTAAATGAACAAAAAAACTCCACCATTAACCATTTGGAGGATACTTTCCCAAATCACTCTGAATGTAAGGCATCTTAAAGACTACATTCAGATAAAAATATATTGCTTCATTAACAACAAAACAAAATAAAATGAATTGACAACCTACTGTTTGTCTAAATGAGAATATATAATTGGAGGTAACTTTTAAATGAGTAAAGGTATTATTTAAGCAGTATCTTGGCAGGCTTGCTTTATGGTTAGTGGTTCCACTAGGACATTTGAAACTATGGCTCATAAATCTTTAAGTCTCCCTTTTTCCCTGACTTAGAGATTGGACCACTTTACGAATGTATTACATCTCTATCAATGGCCACTTTGTCTTAGTATCGCTTTGTTACATTTATTTCTTATCTGCTGAAGTTTTCCAGGGACTCTATTTTGTTCACTTTAATAGTCTCCCTTGATGAAGTCACCCACGAGTGAGGAGTTAGCAGACACATTCAGAGGGTCCATGAAGGTATATTTTAAATATAAATCATTTCTTGAGATTTGGAGTCAGCCTTTTAATGTTCATAGACATTAAAATTTCAACATGTTCACAGTCAAACCAACTGTCTGTCTTCCTCCCCACATCTACTAACAAATCAGCCTTTTGCCTTGGATAGAATAAATAGACATTTTACTGTATATAATAGAAAATAAAGAATCTTTCCAATTTTTCTGTTTCTTACGCTTTAACAAACGTACACCAGATTACTTTATTCTATGTTCTAAATTTCTCATAAATAAATTCTTCTCCATAGCTACTGCTAATGCATTAGTTTAAATCTTCAAAAGTTCTTTGCTATTCTTGGTCAATGGACTGATAGTGCGTTTTCCCTTAGTTAGCTTCTGATTGGCTATCAGCGAGATCTTCTAATGGCAAACTTCTAAGGTCCAGTCCTGCTGAAATTAGCATACTAATACTCTTATAGTTAGGTTCTTCCTGTATACTATAAGTCTCAGAGTATGCATTGTTTTCTCAGGGGAGCTAGTATTCAAATTCTTCCCCTAATTCTAGCCTAGGACAGGCACCTTCCTTTTACATAGCGTATCAAAACGTTTATTATTCTCAATAATTTTTTATTTGTCTGTCTCTGCATCCTGACATTGATCTCATTGATGACAGGCATTTTTTTTCTGTTTCTTTATACTCAGCCATTAACCCTGGACTTGTATACAGTAGGTGTTAGATATTTTTGAATAAATGTATTGCATTTAAAGTATTTATCTGAGTAAGCATAAATCCATTTTAATACAATAATATTGACAATGACTAGATAATTTAGTCTTGCTTATTGAATCCATGCTTCATTTCAATAAACATTTATTCAGTGGCTCTCTGTGACACGCAGCATGCTTCTTGCTTTGCGTTTGTGATGAATTAGGCAAGATCTCGACTTTAAAATTGTTTTTTTCTGAAAGAGAGAGATCCATATAAATAACAGGAGAGTTACTGAATATTTTAGAAATAATATAGGTAGTTAGTTCTGGAGCGGGATGGGAGATTGTTGGATAGAAAAAACTCTTCACTTCTGAAATCAATTTTGAGTAATGTGCTGAGTGGAGAGAGTGTACCATTTGTAGAGTACAGCTGTGAAGTAGAAGTAGCAGTTTCCACAAAGTCATGCGAGTGTGAAACGTCTCGACATTCAGAGGACCTTTGTAGCGATTCAGGATGGCATGGGAAGGGAGTCAAATGAAAGTTTCTACAAGAAATGAATTTGGCAAAGGACAGTCAGATTTTCAGGCTCATGCGTGCTATGGTCAGAGTGGTGGGGGAGGAAGGAATGACGAGGTCAAATTGGAGGGAAAGAAACAAAGCTATGTAAGATAAGAGTGGAGAAGTAGGTAATAGACTGCAGAGGCCAGGATTGTAACTGAAGCCCCGGGGAGTCGGACAGACACAGTAGGAGAGATGTGGCTGGTACCTGGGGACATGCCAGACACAGAGACAAAGTAACCAGAGTCGAAGCACAGATACGGTCAGAACAGAGTTGGCTTCAGATATTATGCAGACTCATAATTCTGACTATCTTCCTTCTTTTAAGCATTGACATGTTATCTGGACGTGGTGAAATGTGTGATGTTTTTGGATATGTGACTGTATTCATTTTGTTCTGAAATGGAAGTCTATCAATGAAATTTCAGAAAAGATAAAACTTACTCTAAAACACTCATTAATTCTATATAATCATTGGCAATTAGCATGTGAATGGATTTAATTCCTTTTTTTCTTAGTAAGTTCTTTTCCCCTGACTTTTTATTTAGAAAAATTTCAAATTGATGGGAAAGTTGATAAAATAGCAAAATTCACCGTCATTAGCACCTTTCACCTAAAATCATCAGTTCTTAGCATTCTGTAAGGTTTAGTTTTTATTCTTTTTCTGTTTATATGTATTTTTTGAGCCAAACCATTTGAAAATGAATTGCAGACTTTATGACATTTCACATCTAAACATTTCACACCGTTGACCCTAAGAATAAAGAAATTCCATGGTTCGCCAATACCATTATCACAGTAAAGGATGACTCCTGAGTTAGTACAACAATGAAATAGTTATTTGCAATTTTCACCTTTAGTTACAGTGCGGGTCAGGTTGGTCAGGTTCCCAAGTTCAGGCCTGGTGACTTCTCATCTTTACTTTCTCAGCGGAAATGTTCCCTCAAAGGAACTTTTCCAGATTCCTCTTTTGGGCATAATTCCCAACTCTGTCACTTTATTATGCTCTGTTTCAATCACCTGCTTTTTCTCTCTTCTTACATTTGTTTACTTATTGTATATTTTTGTATATTCTTATTGCATAGTTCACATATAAACTTTCTTCCTTCCTATTAGAATGTAAATTCTATGAAGAAAAGGGCTTCGTCTTATTTGCTCTTTTGCACCAGGACTAAATTGATTTAGCTCAGGGCCAAGATTTAGAAACGGTTTCCTTCTAGTTTTAAATTTACAAATTTCCTTACGTCTCCATCCCTTTTCAATTAAGTAAACAAAACAGGATCTTTGGGTCTTGTTTTCCATTTTCAGAATTAAACTTCTGGTTCTGAACAGTGACATGTCCTAGATATTTTAATAAAAATCAAAATATTCTCATATATTGGTACATGATGAAGTGGTGAAAATAATTCACTTTACTATGTTATTTTTAATGATTCCATGTAAATTAAATATCAGGAGATAGTCATACTACAGATGTTCTTTGTGTCTGCTAGACATTAAATCAGTGTATTTTGAATTTTCTTATGTAAACACTTAAATTTTGTTTGGAACATGTTCAGGTAAATAGGAGCACATGGATTCTATTTTCCAATGCAGAGCTATTTGGAAAATACTTCTAAGGGACCTCCGCCCAGAACCCTGATCACTTTCCATTTTGTAATCCTATAAAGTTTGAAGTATTTCCATAATTTGCAATTGTTGTATGTAGCTCAGTAGGGTTTAAAATTAATGTTGCCTCTCATATTTGTTTTTATAAGCACCTGAATCTGGAAACCAGTCAAGGGATTCTTGTGCTCGCTGGGAAGAAACATCTTGATGTAATTTAGCATTTCTCTGGCCTGAAACGTTCAGCCTGTTGTGTGGTAGGCTATCATCCCACATGACAGATGTAGCACAAAGCTTTGTCAAGCACTTGCTTTCAGGTTGGACGGCCATCAGCGATGACCAGCACTTGATCACAGAACTGCTGACTGAGGACCGAACCTGTTTCCTATGGGCACTCCTGCTTCAAATGGGAAAGTCCAGAAAAGGAAATTAAAAACCCATAATTTTGTCATTTACTCGGCAGGACTTCGTATTGTGCGTGGTAATCACAAAACTTTAAATTTTTTTTTTTGAGGCACATACTATTTTATCACAGGCTTTCAAATTTTTAATCTCCCACCCCTCTCCATCTTGGTCTCTCCTGCACCCACAGACGTCCTCACACGCCTGCACACACTTAACATAACTGAAAGTATTCACTCCTCCTTCTTTTACGGAAAATTCGTTGGTTCCTTCGGGCCAGAATATGCCAATAGGCCTTACCCATTTTGATACATTGCTTGAACTACATTATTAATATTGGCAGAAGAATGTTGTTTGTAAGTCACCGTGCTTGGGGCTGATGAAAGCAGAGATGCCGCTACAAAGATAGAATTTCTGTTTACCGAAGTTCCATCATATTTGTATACTTTGAGGTGCTTAAGTCTCTGCTGGGGTTACTCAAAATGAAAAGTTCAGATAATATTTTGGACACAGGAATGTGGCTGGCCCTTCTTTTGTAAGCACGATAGTGTGCTGTACTAAGGTCTAGACAACACACTTGTGCCTAAGTACCAACTGTACTAAGTGCTCCAGTGTGCTTCTTAAAAACTGTTAAAAGTGTGTTGGTAGCATTTAAAAAGTAAACAAAGAATATTGATATTAATAATATTACATTAAGGCCTATATGAGGAGTGGCTATCTTTTACTGATAGAACAAATGATGGACAAAATTAAGAAAGAGTTCATAAAAATATACTTTGCTACACTGGGTAGTGAAGACTTGTTGAAAATGTGTTTTAAATGAATAAGAAATACCGTTCCATTTCCCCCACGTTTTTTTTTTTTTTAAGTTTATTTATTTATTTTGAGAGAGAGAGAGAGAGAGTGCATGAACAGAAGAGGGGCAGAGAGTGAGGGCAAGAGATAGAAGTCCCAAGAAGTTTCCACACTAATAGTGTGGACCTTGAGATCATGACCTGAGCCAGAATCAAGTGTGGGATGCTTCACCAGATGAGCCACCCCCGCTTTTTTTCCTTTTTATATTTATTTGTTTATTTGTTTTTACTTTTCATCTCCCTGACTCGTTTATTTTCCCACTAGAAGTTTGTATTTCTTAATCCCTTTTAAATCTATTTCACCCATCCCCTCACCCGCCTTTACTTACCGGTTTGTTGTCTGTATTTAAGAGTCTGTTTTCTCTGTGTCTTTTTTTCTGTGTTCATTTGTGTCAATTAACATTTAACACTGAACATCTGTACTTGGTGTAGACACTGAGAGAGAGAAGTTGGCGGAATGAAGACGGGGGGTCTTCATTGAGAGCATAAGCCCATTTTCTCCTGGTTAGGAATCTGATTTCCCTGTTCACTGGCTTCGGGGTCAGGAAAAAAAAAAAAAAAAAAAAAAAAAACCTGCCTCTGAATTCTAACTCTTTAGAGAAGTGGTGATTCAGCTGTCAGCAAATTAGGAAAGAGAAGGAAAGCCCCATCTGCTACTGCCAGCTAGTCACTGTTAACTGCTTGGTCACATTTGCCTTGCAAGCAAATCTCCATTACTGATTCTTCTGTTTCTCTTCCTCCTGGTACCTGAAGCCTGATATTTCTGTAACTTAGTAAATTTTTATTTTAGAATTATAAATAAAATGTTTAAAGTGCCAATATTTTGGTGTTAACCTTTTGAAAGTCCTGCATCTTTAGACCAATCGTCAATCTTGCCTGTCTGATTGTGGAGAATATGAAGAAAGCCTGAGAGCATCACTTGTCAAATTTGAGAAAGAGATAGAAGTCTCATGATTGATGGGTTCTTCTTCTTTGCTTTCTTTCTGTGTTCTCTATTGCTTCTATTACAACAAAGGGGAGAAAAACAGAAATTCTTCTTAAGGCTATATTGGTCATGGTGACACATTCAGGTAACAGCTTGTCATGGCTCATGAGCAAAATTTTAATGGGCAGGACTTAAGGAGTATAGCACCCAGATAGTATTTTATTTCATATATCATAGTAGCATTCTTAACATATTTCTCTTTTTCAATACCATTTTCTCATAACAAGAGATATGGAAAGAAAAATACGACTTTTTGCCTTAAAAAAACCCAAAGTCCATAGGATTTAGATGTATGCTGTTAGAAGCACTTTTAAGGATAAAGAAATGGGAGACATTAACTGTGGGGTGGGTTTGAGTCTGGGCCAGAGTCTTGCCTCCCTTGATATAGGACCTGAGGTGGTCTCTCTGATCCACACATGTAATGAGAAGAAAAGGTACTTTCCTGTTTTTCCTTGATTGTACAGTTGATCAGATGAGATGTGTATGTGGAATTATATTGATCGCTTGTCAAAATTTAGGATGCAAATTTGAATTTTGTTTATAAATCACTCAATGGTAAACTCTTAAATATGTTCCTGCGAAAATCAGAACTATTTCCAGTGGCATTCATGTGTTGAGATATTATGAATTGTTATAAACAAATTCTCATTTCTTTATCATGATTGTGTATAGAAGGAAGAATTCTGTAAGTAAACCGACTTGTTTTTAACTCAAGTGCAATCATTTAAATCATCTATGAATTGAAAGCTGTGTTTTCTGCATGGTGCCCAGTTTTTATGCAGACTCAGTCCTAAATTGCTGAGTTACTTTTATAATTAATCTAAAAGCCGAAAAACTAAACACAATAATCACATTCTATACTAACACTAAATGTTTGCACCATAACAAAAAGTAGCTTTGTTCTATCAGAGGATTTTGACTTAACAACCTAGTGACTAGGTATCATTTGAAATGAAGGTCATTAATCAAATGAGGGCATTAAAGTAAATCTGAACTATTCTTCTGCTCCAGAGACTAGGTTTAATTATTCCAGCAATATAATATAATCATGCATATAGTTTTCTTAATTTTAATATTTTCCTCAATAGTGGTTCTTAGATTTTTGCTGCAACTTACCAGCTCATAAACAGCAGCAACCTATTATCACGTAGAAATCAGTTCTTATGTAAGATTAATGGAAAT
>PITB01008832.1:0-70894 GCA_004024585.1 Paradoxurus hermaphroditus | reverse complement strand
GGGGAGGCGGCGGACAAGGGTTTGGGGGGGCGCGGGGGGTGGGCTGGGCGAGGCGCAGGGTCTGGGGAGGGCCGGTGAGGACCGAGGTGCGCGGGGACTTGGGAGGAGGAGGAAGAGGTGGGGGTAGGGGAGCGCCGGGCGAGCGCGTGCAGGTCGGGGGAGGCCTAGAGTGAGGACTTGAGACAGGGGTGGATCCCTGAATTTTATGTCCTTTAAATTTTGCCCCCCACCCCCACCTCACCCTGACCTGGTGCCCGTGTAAGTCTCCGGTGGCGGGGCGCCTGGCACTTGTTTGACTAAACATCTCCCGCCTGCGTTTTCCTCTTTTCCGGGGGGCCAGGTGTGGGGAGGAAGGCTTTTATCCTGATGGAGTTTCTTTGAGAAGGTCCCTTTGGGGCTCGGGAGCCCCTGGCCAGGCGGGACCCACAGCGCAGGGGCTGGGGGGCGCCCTCTCCCCCGCCGGTCCCGGGGCCCGCGTGCGGGGCTCAGAGCTGCGGCCGCGCGGGTTGTGCTGGGCGGAAGGGGCCGGTGTCTTCTGGGCTCCTGGGTCCCCCACGCCGCCAGCGGGTGCCGATGGCACGGTGTCCCGCGGTGGGAAGCCCCCTGACTCCCAGGTGTGCGCGCCTGCCCCGAGACCCTGGCGGACCACAACAGGCCCAGGGCGGCAGCCTCCCCCGGGCGGGGGGACTGGGGGGAGACCGGGACTGACGCTCGCTCTCTGCAGGCGCGACTCTTCGACGAGCCGCAGCTGGCCAGCCTGTGCCTGGAGAACATCGACAAGAACACGGCCGACGCCATCGCCGCCGAGGGCTTCACGGACATCGACCTGGGTGAGGGCCGCGGGGCGGGGCGTCGGAGGGGGGCGGGCACGGCCTGCGGGGCCGGGAGCTGAGGCGGCCCCTCCCCGCAGACACGCTGGTGGCCGTGCTGGAGCGGGACACCCTGGGCATCCGGGAGGTGCGGCTGTTCAACGCCGTGGTGCGCTGGGCCGAGGCGGAGTGCCAGCGGCAGCAGCTGCAGGCGACCCCCGAGAACAAGCGCAAGGTGCTGGGCAAGGCGCTGGCGCTCCTCCGCTTCCCGCTCATGACCATCGAGGAGTTCGCC
Source organism: Paradoxurus hermaphroditus (assembly GCA_004024585.1). Lineage (NCBI taxonomy): Eukaryota > Metazoa > Chordata > Mammalia > Carnivora > Viverridae > Paradoxurus > Paradoxurus hermaphroditus. Next base: position 69,790 of record PITB01008832.1, on the reverse strand, counting down.
GCAGGTAACGCTCGCTCGGGGGGCGGGGCCGCTCGGCGGGAGCCCCACCCCCGGGGGCCCCGGGTGTGACCCGCACGCCCCGAGAGCCGGACCGCGTGTGCGCACGTGTGAGGACGGAAGGCCCCGAGGACGCCGCCCGACGGGCACCTGGGTGTCCTTCCCTCCGCGTCTCCAGTGCCCACGTGCGCGTGCTGGGCTGCCGAGCCCCCGGGTCTTGGGTTCGGGTCCCGGGGACCAGACTCCGGCATCAGCATCCTTGTTGAGCCCGTGGGGGGTCCCGGTCCGGGGCTGACGTGGGGGCAGCTGGCAGTGGCTCCTGGCCCCCCCGCCCCCCGGAGGACGAGGTTCCAGCAGCGGTGCCTGACCTGGAGCCATCCCTCCCCTGCGGGGCCGGGAGGTCCTGGGTGAGGCTCTATCCCCGGCTGTGGTGGGTGCACCCCCCTTCCCTGGTTCCGGCTGCTCAGTGATCCCCGGGAAGTTCGGATGGGACAGGGTCCCCTGCGCCGTGTCCCTCCGTCCAGTGTTCCGTCAGTGCTGGGTGAGGCTCTGTGTTCCGGGATCGCTCCTTCATCACTTAGCGCCTCGTGCCAGGCTCTGGCAGCAGGTGGGGACTGGGGTGGCCTGGGGCCGGGTCGTTCTCTGGAACGGATGGGGGGTTGTCCTTGGGGCTAGGAGCACCCCAGGCGTGAGGGTCCCAGAGGACCCTGGACGTGGCTCGGGGGCCAGGCTGCACCGTTCCATCCTCAGACCCCTCCCTGTGTGAACCTAGCTGCCCCCCCCCCCAGCCCCAGGCTGGTGCCAGCCGCACTCTCCTGGAGGCCAAATCCAGCGGGGTCCCCTCCCTTGGAGGGGAGTGTTTGCTGCTTCCTGCTGCCACCCCCTGTGCAGGTCCCCCTCCTGTGTCCACTCTCCCACCACGCAGGTGCCCAAAATCGAAGGGAAGGACACCTGCCGTGTCTCGCTCTGATGGGTGCCTCTTGTCACTCAGCATGTTCTATAGAAGTGCCGTGTTTCTCAGGTCCCCCCCCCAAATACAAGGGACTTAGAGGGAAATCTGAAAAAACCTCCGAAACCACCCCCCCCCCAGCTAAGTGTGCCTCAGGCGAGGCCTCCTGTAGTTCTTTCTGCATTTTCTGTGCAGAGATTAAAAATCTCTGGTTCATGTTCTGTCTGCCACTTGTATTCTTATTCACGTAGGGACCCCAGGGCCGGGGCACGGGGCGGGGGGGCAGGCAGCATGCCCAAAGTGGCTCAGAGCCCAACGATTCTCGTGCACCTGCGGATGCCGGCTGGGGCGGTGAGGGCAGCCCCCCACCCCGCCTGTCCTCCTCTGCTCGGGGCTTCCCGGTCGCTGCCAGGTCTCTGTGTCTGGTTCCACCACCCGGATCCCGTTCTGGCTCGAGGCCTGTCTGGGGAGTCACCCCCTGGCAGCAGGCGGCCCCACGTGTGCAGGGCCGGGCCGCAAATCGGACCCCCTCCCCCCTCCCCCCATGCAGGGAAGGGCCATCTTGTCCCAGGGCCGCCTGGACTCCCCGCGTCTTCACTCTGATGCCCTTGGAGGCTCACCGCCGCCCTCCCTGCCCGCCCTCCCCGGCCGCCAGGCCGGCCCCCCGCCACGGCCCGACTTCCACCCCTGTGCCCGCAGGGCCCGCGCAGTCCGGCATCCTCGTGGACCGAGAGGTGGTCAGCCTCTTCCTGCACTTCACCGTCAACCCCAAGCCGCGCGTGGACTTCATCGACCGGCCTCGCTGCTGCCTGCGCGGGAAGGAGTGCAGCATCAACCGCTTCCAGCAGGTGGAGAGCCGCTGGGGCTACAGTGGCACAAGCGACCGCATCAGGTGGGCGCGGCCGGCCGGGGCCCCGAGGGCACGGGGCGGGGCCCTCCCTGCGCCTGCGCCTGCGCTCTCGGGACCGGCCGCAGTGGCTGGCCCGCGGCTTAGCACCCGGTGTCCCCGACTCAGGTTCTCGGTCAACAAGCGCATCTTCGTGGTCGGCTTCGGGCTGTACGGCTCCATCCACGGGCCCACCGACTACCAAGTGAACATCCAGGTACCTTCCCCTCGCCCCGCCCCGCCCCCTCCGCCAGGGTCAGGGGCTGGACCCGCGTGCCTCCGCCCGGTCGGCGTCCGCGGGGCCCTGCGGGGGTGGGGCCTGGTGAGCAGCGCCGGCGCCGCCCCGCAGATCATCCACACGGACAGCAACACCGTCCTGGGCCAGAACGACACGGGCTTCAGCTGTGACGGCTCCGCCAGCACCTTCCGGGTCATGTTCAAGGAGCCCGTGGAGATGCTGCCCAACGTGAACTACACGGCCTGCGCCACGCTCAAGGTGAGCCGGGCCGGGCGTCGGGACCCGCCCCCAACGGCCAGGGGCTCCGGGCGCGCCGTCGCTGGGGGGGGCAGGGCGCCTGACGGCCGGGCGGCACTGTCCCCGCCCAGGGCCCGGACTCCCACTACGGCACCAAGGGCCTGCGCAAGGTGACCCACGAGTCGCCCACGACGGGGGCCAAGACGTGCTTCACCTTCTGCTACGCGGCGGGGAACAACAACGGGACGTCCGTGGAGGACGGCCAGATCCCCGAGGTCATCTTCTACACCTAGGCCGCGGCCCGGAGCCGCCGGACGCAAGTAGGCCGCCCCCCCGCACCGCGTCCCCCGCCGCGTCCCCGGGTGACCGGAGAGGGCCCTCACTCCCTGCTGGGGGAGCCGGGCAGGGGCTGTGAGTCGGTCCCTCAGGACTTGGGGGTGGGGGCAGGGCCGGCCCGGACCCGCCCTGAGCCCAGCGTCCCCCGCGGCCGTCCCCGCAGCTCAGGGCCTCCTGACCGGCTGCCCGACCACAGGGTTCACACAGGCCCCGCCTCACGTTTTCACCGCACGTACAATGCATCTTGGGTCCCCACTTTTCTGGCAGGTGGCCGTGGTGGGGGGGGCACCACTGGCGCACTTGGTCGGGGTCTTGCGTTCTGGTCTATTCGCTGGGGACGCTTAGGCCACCCTGACCCCGGCCCCCCACACGCTGGCCTAAGCCCCCTCGAGGTCCCACAGGCTGGCTTTCTGCCAGGGCCAGGGCGTCCCAGTGAAGGGCCCCTCCCGGCCCCTGCAGCTGCGGGTGCGCACCCCGACCCGAACTGCCTGGGCGGGCAATGCCGTGGGGCCCGCCTTGGGGTTCCCCGCTGGCCCCGCCCCCTGTACATACCGAAGCCCCGCCCCACCCGGCCTCTGAGTGAGCGCTCAGTCCAGAGGTGCTGGAGGGTGGAGCCCCTTCCTAAGTCCCCGGTACCCCTCCCCCACCGCCGTGTTTCCGTCCCAGTGACCCTTCCGGAAACTGTCCTTCCCAAAGCCATGAAAGGTGTGCCCTCCTCACACCAGACCCCCAAATGATTTTTTTAAATAAAGAAATGAAACCACTCTGACCTGCGTACTTCTTCCTGTCAGGAGTGGCAGGATGGGACCCTGGCAGCTATCTCTTCCCGGTAAGACTGGGGGGGGGGGGGCTGTGACTTATGCCCACACCTGGAGTCGCTGCTCACACAGACTTCCCACCCCCGGAGCATCCAGACCGGGTGGGGACCCTCCCCATGTCCTCCGTCCTCCGCACAAATCTGCTGTGATGCCCATCGTGTCCCTGCTCTCCAGCAGTGGGGGCCTCCAGGGAAGCCCTGCTGCAGCGAGCCGTGTGGGTAACCTGACCGGGTCCCCCACCTGGCTCTGCCCCAAGTGTTAGAGGGTTCCCCAGAAAAGGCAGAGAGGGAACAGCATGGTAGCCAAGAATTTTCCAAAATAAAGACATTAGTTCACTTATTGAAAAATCTCGGCGACCCAAAGTAAGATTAAAAAAAAATTTCACACATAACGTTAACTGCTAAAGACCAAAGGGAAAAAAATCTTAAAAACAGCCAGGAAAAAAGAACCACCAAACTAGAAATCTGTGCCCTTCAAAAATGAAAGTAAAGACAGAGTCCAAAGAAAACAAACAGCAAGATGGAAGAGGCTAAAACTCAACCGCGTCAGTTATGTTACATGTTCGCAGATCTAAACACTTGGGTTGAAAGGTTAAAACCCTCAGACAGGATGTAAGACCAAAAGCAGACGATCGACTTCCTGATCGTAAGAGTCTCACTCTAAAGAAACAGAAACGGAGGATGAAAGACGGAAAAGCTGCCCCGTGCAAACACTAACCACGCCCACGTCAGTACCAGACAGACCCTGAGGCAGTGAACGGACCTTTCCCAAGGATGGACGGGCCGATCCCCCAGGAAGAAAGGACTGCCCTAACTATGCACCGCAGCCCCGTAGATCTATTTAAATCAAGAAAAGAAGAAAGGTTTAAAACCAAAGGTCTAAGCTTTCATTCATCTTAAGCAACAGAAATTAACAGCAAATTTGATCCCAAAAATGGGAAATAAAATAGACCAAAAAATGAAGCAGAAAACAAATGACATACAAAACAAATAATCAGCTGGCTCCTTGATGAAATCACAGGAAAAAAAAATGTATTTTTTAAAGAGCGAAAACCCAAGAGTGATGCCAAGACCGAAAAGGGGACAGCACTACAGACCCTCCGACGTCGAGGAGACCGTGAGAGAGGTGATTCCTGGTTAAGACCGAGGCCATCGCGGCAGGCCGTAACTTTATCTGGGTGGTTCAGTCAGGTAAGTGTCTGACTCTTGACTTCAGCTCAGGTCATGATCTCACAGCTTGTGAGACTGAGCCCTGCATCCGGCTCTGCTGACAGTGCGGGGCCTGCTTGGGATTCTCTCTCTGCCCCTCCCCTGCTTGTGCACTCTCTCAAAAACAAACAAAAAAACCCACTACAGAAACCATACACAGGTACAGCCACTGAAAAGTCTTAGGGGCACCCCAAGAATTTGAAATAGAAATACATAACGTAGGGCCACCTGAGTGGCTCAGTCAGTGGAGCGTCTGACTCTCTGTTTCGGCTCAGGTCATGATCTCATGGTTTCGTGAGTTCCAGCCCCTCGTTGGGCTCTGTGCTTACTGCGAGGAGCCTGCTTGGGAATCTCTCTCTCTCCCCCTCTCTCTGCCCCTCCCCCCCCTCACGCGGTCTCTGCATCTCAAAATAAACCAACTTTAAAAAAACAAAAACAAAAGCGTGATGCACCAATTCCACCTCTGGGTGTACACGCAAAGGAAGGGACGTCACTGTCCCAAACATCTGCACACCCATGTTCAGCGCTAACCAGACATGGAAACCAAGGGTCACGGACGGACGGATGGATGAGGAGAGCCTGTAGTGTGTATCATTCGGCCTTTTTAGTAGAAGAGAAGCCCCACCACTTGCAACAACATGCGTGACGGAGACAGGTGCCACGTGACCCCCCCACGCCCTCTCACGTGGAATCTACCACTGAAGCAGAACTCGTGGAACCAGAGAGCGCCGCGGTGGCCGGAGTGGAGGGAACAGGCAGGTGGCGGTCGTGGGGTGTGGGTTTCAGGTGTAAGGTGTGCGCATTCGACCGGGGTGTGTGTGTGTGTGTGTGTGTGTGCAGTGGGACAGCCTGGCGACCACGGTCAGCGCTGTCCCGTATACCTGAGGGCTGCCACAGACCTTGTGTTCTCACCGTATGTGCACGCGGTCAGCTCCGAGGGGAGGGATGTGTTCATCACCCCAATACTTAACCCCGTGTTAATTATTTCATATTGTATGCATTAAAAAAAAAAATGTAGGGGCCTGGGTGGCTCAGTTGGTTATGCGGCCGACTTCAGCTCAGGTCATGATGTCGCGGTCTGTGAGTTCGAGCCCCGCATTGGGCTCGGTGCTGACGGCTCGGAGCCTGGAGCCTGCTTTGGATTCTGTGTCTGCCTCTCTCTCTGCCCCTCCCTTGCTCACACTCTGTCTCTCTGTCTCTCAAGGATAAATAAACATTAAAAATTTTTTTTAAATGTAAAAATATTTAATTGTAAACCTATCAAAGGGATGTAAATGCCGAACCACGGAGAGGAGCTAGGTTTTCAGGGCAGGCGCCGCGGCAGGCGTGCCGCGGGCGGGGCGTGCCGCGGGCGGGGCGTGCCGCGGGCGGGGCATTCTCTGACCAAAGGGAAGCCGGCTGGGGCCGCTGCCCATGGGGGCGGCACAAAGCCCTGTACCCTGGAGGGGTTCGAAAAATCGCAGGTTTTCTCCCGCGCGGCCCTTTGCTTAGTGCCTGGCTGCTGCCGCGGGCGGGTGGGGGTGGCCAGGCGGAGGGAACCCTGTGGTCTCCCCGCGCCTGGCGGTCAGAGCCCCCGCCACCGCTCGGGGCTGGCCACGGAAACGAGGCAGCTCGAGGGGCGCCTGGTGCCTCGGCCGGTTCGGCGCCCGACCCGATTTCGGCTCAGGTCACGATCTCGCACCTCGGGCTCCGCGCTGACAGTGCGGAGCCTGCTTGGGACTCTCTCTCCCTCCGTCTCTACCCCTCCGCTGCTCGCAGTGTGCACACTCTAAAAATAAACGTTAAAATAAAATAACCCCTCCCCCAAACACGAACTTAAGACACGAACAAAGTTCGAGAGGTGTGAACTGGAGGTGAGCTGAAGCTAAGTAGAAACCCAGCCCAATCAGCGCCTGAGCCCCCCGCCCGCCGGTTCGGGAAGGGGCGTCCTCATCTATCACACACAGTGCTGGAACGCGATGACGATTCTGGGTCGTGCGAACGCGGAAAATGTGACCTGGAACCGAGAGGACAGAAGCAGCTCAGAGAAGCGACCTACGGGGACCCGGACACCGCGGTGAGACATCAAGGCTCCCCGGGTGACTGCCACGGGCGCGTTACAGGAACTGAGGAGACATGGGCCCGAGGCGTGCAGAGACGCGGGGTTTCAGGGAGAAACAAGCTGCAGACGCACGTGGAGCCTCTGGAACAGGCAACACCCGAGAAGGCTGTGCTGGAGAGCCTGAAAGCACACGAGGCAAAACGGGAAAGAGCAGCCGTAAACCCAAGACAGCCAGAACCAGCCAAACCGGAAGCGCAAAGGAAAAAGAACAGAAACCACAGAACCCGGGGCGCCTGGGGGCTCGTTGAGCGGCCGACTTCGGCTCAGGTCACGATCTCGAGGTCTGTGTGTTCAAGCCCGGCGTCGGGCTCCGTGCTGACAGCTCGGAGCCTGGAGCCTGCTTCCGATTCTGGGTCTCCCTCTCTCTCTGCCCTTCCCCTGCTCACACTCGGTCTCTCAAAAAGAAACATAAAAAAAAAAAATTAAAAAAAAAAGGAAAAGAAAACCACAAAGTAAAACAAAATCCCCAAAGTATCAGAGACTCTCAGGGTCAGATAAGGCGGTCTTACACACACACCCAGCGTCCTGGGGGAGAGAGAGCAGCTGTGGAAAACACACCTGATGAGCCGACAGTAGGAAATCTCCCAGAACGATGGAAGACACAACCCACAGATCTAAGGAGCTCATCGAATACCCTGCACGATAAATCCGAAGAAAACCACACAGCACAGCCAAGTAACTTCCACACGGAGTCTTCACAAGCAGACAAAGAGGTACATAACTCTCAAGGGAACGACTATGGCGACTCACCTCACGTCAGAAGCCACCGAACGAGGTCTTTAAGATGCTGGAAGGCAACAAGGGGTGGGCGCCTGGGCGGCTCAGTCAGGTCAGCGTCCCACTCTTGATTTCGGCTCAGGTCATGATCTTGTGTCATGGGTTCGAGCCCCGCGTTGGGCTCTGCGCTGACCGCACAGAGCCTGCTGGGATCCTCTCTCTCTCTCTGCCCCTCCCTTGCTCACCCTGGCTCGTTCTCTCAGAATAAACTTAAAAATGTATTTTTTTAAGTATACTGGAAGGCCCAATAAAAACCCCACCAAAAACCAAACCAAACCAAAACAAAACCCGGCTCCCCTGCCAACCTAAAATTCCATTCCCAACAAAATATCCATCACCCACCATTAATGCAGGCAAAATAAAGATATTCTCAGGCAACCGGAAGCCGAGAGACTTCGTGGCCCAAAACACCCACACAACAAAAAATATCAAAGACTGCTCTTTAGGCTGAAAGGCAAGGCCCCCAGATGGCATCTCTGGTGGGCAAGGATGTAGGGCACTGTGGGGTCAGTGTGTGGACACACACGTGTCTACATGATACGTGTATATGAAAGTGTATTTAACGGACAATTATATAACACAAATATAACAGCGGGAACCGTGGGCTTATAACATTTGTCAGAAATAAACGGGCAAGAATAGCACAGAAAGCGGGGTCAGTGGAAACAGGAAATACGTGTGCAGGCCGACACGTACCCGCGCGTCTATTTTTGCCTTCACCCATCTGCGTGTGGGTTGCGAGGCTCGGCCTGCGCCCGTGGCTCTGACCCGACACCGCAGGCTCACGCTGGTGAGTCCGTCGTGGGGCTTGAGCTCACAGTTGTCGTCGAGGTTTCTTTCTCTCCGTCTCGGGCGTACGTGCGCCACGTGCCCGTGTCCCCCGCGGCCGCAGCCCACCCACCCCCCGGCCAGTCTGCGCAGGGCTGCGACGCTGGGCGCGGGTTCGCCCCGCCTTGACGCTTGAATTGAAGGACAAGGACGGCCTGGCGGCACGTGGACCCTCGGCCCATTTTAGTTCACGCAAGGTTGCTCGCTGCCTGGTGCCTCGCGCCGCGTTGCTTTGGAACGCCTCGTTGCCGAAGCCCCTCGCCCTGGCGAGCTACTCTGTCCCCCCGCCTGCAGGCCCCGAGGGCCATCGTCGTCTCTGAAAGTCGTTTTACCAGGCGATGCCTTGGAGGTGGCCGTTCTGTGCGCTCCCAAGGGGCCCATTCGGCGTGGGGTTCCGGGGTTTCGCTTCTCTCCGGAAGGCTCCCTCCGACGGTGGTTTTAAACAAGAGCTCCGATTTGCTTCTTCCGAGGCTCTGCTGGCGTGGCTCCTCCGTGGCCGGGCCCCGCCGCCTCTGCCTGCCGCCTGGCGCGCACCCTCTGGAGCTTCGTGGCCTTCGTCTCCTCCTCCTCCTCCCGCCCCCCCCGCCCGTTCGCGGGTCTCTCCTGGGTCCTCGCCGTGCTGAATTCAAGCTCTTTCCGCTGCCGGTTTCCGCCCATTTCTGTCCTTAATTTTTCAATTTCTGATCTGAGATGATCTCCACAAACTGCTTCGAACGCCGCTGTGAGCCAGCCCTGCCGTCATCTTCAGCTCTGAAGGTCCCGCCCCACCCGGGGAGGCTGCGCGCCCCACTCGCACTCCGCGCTCTGTAGCGTGAGGACCACGTTCGGCCTTGCGAAGAGTTCACTCCCTCGGCTTCTGGCCACACCACCCCTGGACCCCTGAAGGAGGGCACAGATCCCATGAGGGGGTCTCACCCTCAGGACCTCACCTGACGACCATCATCGCGCAAAAGCCTCGTCCCTAGTACTGTCCCATCCCACTGGGGTTAGGTATCAATGTACGGATGTCGGGGGACACATTCCGTCCGCAGCAGCCACCGAGGAGATCGCCGTCCCTCGAGCTGCACTCAGGGCAACTTGTGAGGCTGGCCCGGGCTTGCCGCCCTGCCTGGTGGGTGCACTGGAGACCGGACCCGAGGCAGCTGCACCCCCCCCACAAACAACGAGTCATTCTGTGGGGGTTTCAAGCGCACCTGCGTGGAACCAGACGCAAGGGGCCTCTCCTCTACCGCCACCTCGGGAAACAGCGGTGCCTGCAGCCCCCAAACAAAACCAAGCCCAGCTCGGACGCTGACCGGAGCTCTCGTGACTACTTCTGACGCTCCGTTTCTCCGGAGCAGGAGGGTCCCCGCCCCCTTGCCTGTCCTCCCGGGGAGGGAGGCTGCGAAGCCACTGCTGGCTTTAGCCACGCCTCCTGAAGCAGCGGACACCACGCTCACGAGTGCTTTCATTTTCCTTTATTTTTTTAAAAAAGCCCCTAAAGTCTATGGCTTCCAGGAAGCATCAGAGAAGCCGAAGTGCCATTTCTGTACACCGTGTAAAGCCAGACCTAGACACACACACCGCCGCCAGGCCGTCCCCAGCCGCTCCGACCCCTGGCGGCACCGCGGGGCCCCCGGGGGACCCGAGAGAGCCACACGGCCACTGGGGCTGCCCGGCCCCGAATGCGCCCGCGGGGCTGGGACGGGGCTTTAAGGCGCTGGTCTCCTGCTGCTCGGTCGGCGGCACGGAGCGCGGACGCAAGGAGCCTACGCACACCCAGGCACAGGCCGCAGCCCGAGCGCCAAGCAGGTGGCCGCCCCCCGGGCTCCGGGCCCTGGACGCGGCTCCGCGAGCAGGTGCGGCAGGAAACGCCGCGGGGCTGTGCCCGCCGGCCCAGGCTTTGGTGCAGCATTTTGGTTGGGGGGCCACCCCCACCCCACCTTCCCCTGTGGTGCGGGGAGGCCCCGGGCGGCTCGCCCCGGCAGCAACGCCCACAGCGCCCCCTCGAGAAAACGGCCTTTGGATCGAGGGAGACAAGCTGGACTTTATGAAACGAACAGGGCGGGCTGGCCGACTACTCACTTCGGCGGGCGGGAGGACGCAGGGCGGCGGCCGCCGTGTTTCTCTTTTCCTTGTTTCAAATAGTTAATGCTCTCGGAGGGGAGGACTAGACACAGGTGTAGAAATTTCGGCCAGAGTCTTGTGTGAAAGAAGTGACCCCACGTGGGGGAGGCGGGCAGCTGCGGCCGGCCCTGCAGGCTGCATCCGGGCTGTGGGCCACGCAGCCGGGGACGAGCTGGTCCCAGGGGCGGCGGCGGCGGGAGGGTTCAGGGCGCCACCGCCCCGGGTCACTTGTGTCGCTGCACTGATTTTCTCTTTCTCCTCTTAAAGAAACAGCAGCACCTGGACGGGGTGGACAAGGTTGGTGGGAGGTGGCTGATGGAGGGGAAACGCGGCCCAAGGCGTCCCCACCCCCAGTGACTGCCCGGGGACCTTACTTGGTGTCATCGGCCACCTCCACCTCTGCGGGTGCCGTGATGGGGGCGTTGGAGTGGCCGGCGGTGGGGTCATCCGTATTCAGCTCCCCGTTGGTGGAGTTCAGCGCCTAGGATGGGGGGGTACACCAGAGAGTCAGGTGGCCCTGCCCCACCCTCAGGTCGCTGGGGTCCTGGACCCGGCCCCTCACCTGGTTTTTGCTGTGTAGCTGGGCTTTGTCCCGAGGCTGAGGCTGCGAGGGCAGGTCGGTGTGGACGGTGCCGATGGGTGTCGGCTGCAGGGAGCAGGGGGCAGGACACGGCGCTGAGGCTGCGCAGCCTCTCCCCGCTCCCAACCCCCCGCAGAAGGCACCGAGGCTCCCCGCCTCCGCGTCCTGGGGCCCCGCCCACCTCAGGAACGCGGACCCCCACGTACCAGGGGCTTCCCCGCCCAGTCGTACTCGTAGTCGAACACAAAGCCGCTGCGGTCGAAGAGGTCGGTGAAGAGCTTGCGCAGATAGTCGTAGTCGGGCTTCTCGAAGAAGTCTAGGCGCCGCACGTAGCGCAGGTATGTGGCCATCTCCTCTGCGGGGAGCCGGCGGGGGCACAGGGGTCAGTGGGGCGCGGGCAGCGCGGGCCCGGGACGGTGGGCACCGGGCACCCCTCACCTGGAAAGCTCTCGCAGAGCACCTCGATGGGCGTGGCCCGCTTGGTGTCCCCGATCTTCTGATAGCGCTCCTTGAGTGTGTCGGCCTGCGGGGACAGCGGTCAGCCGACCCCGACCCGGAGGCGCCCCGCGCCCGCACCCCCCACCCCGACCCGCGCCCACCTTGAGCCCCTGCCAGGGCAGGCTGCCGCGCAGGAAGTACATGAACATGTGGCCCAGCGCCTCCAGGTCGTCGCGGCGGCTCTGCTCTGCGGGGGGAGAGCAGGTCAGCGCGGGCCGCGCCCCCCCGCCCCCCCGCCCGGCGCGCGCGGCTCACCCTTGCCGAGGTGCGTGTTGATGCTCATGTAGCGCGCCGTGCCCGTCAGGCTCTTGTGCTCGCGGTACGGGATGTGCTTCTTGGTCTCGGGGTCGATGTACTCCTTGGCCAGGCCGAAGTCGATGATGTGGATGGCATGCTGCCGCTTGGTGCCCGGGCGCCCCACCAGGAAGTTCTCGGGCTTCACGTCGCGGTAGATGAGGCTCTTGGTGTGGACGTACTCCATGCGCGTGATCTGCGAGGCGGGCTGCCTCAGCGCCCGTCCCCCGCCCCGCCCCGCCCCGGGCCCCGCCCCCACCAGGCCCCGCCCCGCGCCCCCACCAGGCTCCGCCCCCTCCCGCCCCGCCCCCGCGCCCTCCGCGCGCGCACCAGCTGGATGGCGATCATGAGCACCGTCTTGAGCGTGAACGTGCGATCGCACAGGTCAAACAGGTCCTCCAGGCTAGGCCCGAGCAGCTCCAGCACCATGGCATTGTACTTCCCGCAGGGGCCGAAGTAGTAGACCTGAGGGACGCCCTCTGCAGGGGACAACACACAGACTCGCGAGGACTCTGCCTGCGAGGCGCCCCCCCGCCCCGCCCAGGCACTGCGCAGGCGCGGGTACCTGTGGCGCTGAGCTGCTTGTAGAAGCGGTACTCCAAGTGCAGCTGAGGGGCCCGGGACTTGATGGGCTCCTGGGAAGGGCGGGCAGACGTGGTGGCCAGGTCACCTAAGGTGTGTGCCCACACCCCCCTCCCCTGAGACCCGGCAGCAGGGGACAGGCGTGGGGCTGGGGCCCGGCTGGGAGGCAGGAAGGAGGGCCTGGACTCACCAGTTTAATAGCTACGTATTCATTTGTATAGAGATTCTTCCCTGTGGAAGAGAGGCTTGTCAGGTGGCATGCCCCCAGCCCTGCAGGGAGGAGGCCCCCACCCCTCCAGGGGCCAAGGCCCCTCCCTTGAACCTGACCATGTCCTAGGAGCAGCAAGAACGCCTCGAGGCCCCACACCCTCATCCTGGAGCCCACCCCACCAGCCAGCCCTCTCCACCCCATCCCAACTCCTGGCCCGCCCACTCAAGGGGGCTGCTCCCAACTCCTCTCTCTATGGGATCCTTCCCGCCAGCACACCAGCTCGCTCCAATCTGTCCCATCTATAAAAACAAAAAGAGAACAGAGAGCCATGGTGATCCCAGGAGCCCCCTTCAGCTCCCACGTGGAGAGAACTAGGAAACGTCCGTGCCCCTGCCCCCCAGGCCACCTGGCCAGCACCAGACCCTCCTGGCCCCCTGGACTACCTCCACCCTGCACCCCCCCCCCCCCCCACTGTGGAGCAAGGCCCCCTGGCAAGAAGCCCCACAGAGACGCTTGTCCTGGTCACTTCTGCAAAGGACTCACCCAAGGGGCTCCACCCCCTCCTCTGGCCATCAGGGCGGGGAGCTCCCTTGCGGCACGGAGAAGGAACCGGCCCCAGGCCCCTGCCTTGTGCGAGAACCTGTGCTCCGGTGACGCCCGTCCTGGCGGCACTGGCTCCCAGTGGGCCGAGTCCCTGGCTGGCTTCTGGGGCAAGGGCTCGGCACGCCCGGGGCTGGGAGCGCGTGCCTCACGGGTCAGAGACCCACCCAGCCCAGGGGACACGGCCTTTTCAAGCCCGTTGCCAGCCCTCAGGACCCCTGGGAGGCCAACCTCACAGACCCGTCAGAACTAGAGCCCCTAACACGGGCGGTACCCCAGACGGGCCTTCTGGCGGCTTGGGGCTTCCGTGAAGGGTCTGGCCTCCCTGTGTGCAGACACCCAGCACCCACGTGCTACATGACGGAGGGGCCGCCCCGACCCCTCAAGCCTAACTGCTGGCTCAAGTTACCGCGCATGGCGCCCTGCGTACCGTGCCCCTCCCAGTGCTGTCCTGTCAACGCCCTCGGACTGGCCTCGCTGGGCCCAGAAGTCCACGAACACGGCCCCACGTGGAACACCTGCCCCATCACCGTCTGTCCCACTGTCCTGGTTCGGATCCATCCCAGGAGGAGGCCTCAGCTTCCTCTCTGTCCCGGTGCACAGTCTGGGCGACACCCGCCCCAATGTGGTGGCGGAGACACGGCTGCACACCGCCTCGCAGGACACTGTCAGGGGTCCCCACACCCGTCAGCCCACCGCACCAGTCACTGCCCCGCCCTGGGGCGCTCTGAGGTGTCTGTGCCACCGTGGTCCCCAGCGTGGGGGTGTCTGGCTCTGTGTCAGCCATTCTAGGGCCTCTGTTCCAAGTGGCCGCTTCAGAGTCAGCCTGTCAATGTCCCCAGAAGGCTGCACACATCGCCTCAGGCCTGCGGGAGGGCCTGCAGAGGAGGGGACATCCCAGCCCCGGCCACCCTGGCCACGACTCAGGTTAACTTCTCTCACTGATGTTCTGGTTCCCGGTGGAGAGCTTGCAATCCTTTGTTAGATTTATTCCAGAGGCATCGAGCAGGTCTGGGCACACTTACAAATGGTATTGGTTTTGAATCTTTATTTTCCAACTCTTTGTTGCTCGAATAGAAAAATTCATTTCTAACTGCTTCTTGAGAGACTGCTGTGGTTGCTGCGTGCGCGTGCTCAGGCCGTCTGGGCTCAGTCGGGTTTTCTGCGTCCCCCGTTTGTCATGGTCTGGAAGGGGTGGGCAGAGGGCCCCGTCTTGCCGGAGACGTCAGTTCACTTGCTTCGACAACTAAGAGGCTTTCCGCGGACTGGCGTCGGCAAGGAAAGAACGTTCCCTTCAAGCCCTGCTCCCTGGGTTTTTATCAAAAACAGGTTCTGCCCCTTGTGTTATGAGAGTTTCACACCAAAACAAAAGGGAAACTGGTGCAGGAAAGACCCCGTCCTCGCCGCCCGGACGCCAGCGACCCGCTCTTCGTCCCACTGCGCATCTGTGCCTGCCACCCGCGGGTCTTTGTGTGTGTTTTTGTTTTTATTTTTGAGAGCGCAAGAGAGCGAGAGCGAGTGAGCATGAGTGGGGAAGGGGCGGAGGAGGGAGAGGAGGGAGAATCTTAAGCAGGCTCCATGCTCAGCGCAGAGCCCGAGGCGGGGCTGGACCCATGACCCTGGGGCCACGACCGGAGCCGAAACCAAGAGTCGGGCACTCAGCCGAGTGGGCCGCCCAGATGCTGCTGGATCTCCCTTATTTTTTATTAAAAAAAAAAAAAAAAAGGCATTTCAAAGTCACAAGCATCAGTACCCTGTCCCCTCAACATCCTAGCCGATGAAGTCCTCGGATTAAGCTCAGGGTGGACTCGGTTCTTATTCTCCCCAGGGAGACAGTCACCTGCGAGGCACAAACCTTCCGTGCCTCGGAGGGGGGCTCTGGCAACCTCGGAGTCCCACGCGATGCCAGCCCTGAATCGGGACAGAAAACGTGGCCACCACGTCAGTCTCCACCTTCCCGCCCAGAGGCAGCCACCGAGGTGGAACCACCCGGCACATTCTCTCCTTCCTGGCTCCTCGTACACCCCGCGCTGCGGCGTATCCATCACGGGGACACAGCCCGGCCTACCCGGTCACCCCCGGGGACAACCACCCCGTTCCCAGTGTCCTTCTACAGGCACGGCTGACGTGAAGTGTGCCCCACGGGACCTCCTGTGGGCAGGCCAGCTCCCTGGTCCGGCCAGTTTGCCGGCTGTGGCGCCTGCGTGGAGAGGAACTGGCGGGGCCGCCTTCGCGAGGGGCTCCGGCGGAAGGCCTCCCGTTGCTCCCCGGCCGTCTGTCTGTCTGCTCTGTGAAGTGTTCGTTCGCATCTCTTGCCTGTTTTTAAGTAACTTCTCCGGCCCATAGCGGGGCTCAGACTCACGACCCCAAGATTGAGAGTCACGTGCCTCTCGGACTGAGCCCGCCGGGCGCCCCCTCGCCCGTATCTGGTCGGAGCGTCTGTATCCCAGGCACCGGCGCCGCCCCGCCCGGCCAGGCTCGCAGCCACGCCTTCTCCTCGGCAGGTGTCCTGCTGATTCTTTGCGGTGACTGCTAACGTTAGCGCCTCCTGCTGGAGAAACCTTCGTGTCCCGACCGCACACGTGGGTTCGGGGAGAGCGATCCCCTGGAGGTCCGGCCTGAGGTGAAGGCGAGAGTCTGGGCGCGGGCAGGCCGCGGGGACTTCGGGCACCCGGGGGTCTGGGGGCGGTTCCCTGTGTGTGCAGAAGGCAAGAGGCCGGAGGCCGGCAAGAAGTACCTCCCGAGGGGCCGTGAGGAGGAGGAAGGTTCTGGGGCCACGCGGGGCTGGAGCTGCGGACATCCGGCATGCGGAGACGACTGCCCTGACCTCCCCTGACGTTCGGCTGGGAACTGGGAACTCAGAACTCGCCGGGACTGGGCAGCAACAGCCTTCGAGTCAGGTCGGCCCTCAGCACCCCCTAACGGAGCCGGAAGCCGGCCCTCAAGCTGTCGAGAGGCGTCTCCAGAACAAGGCAGAACCCGGACCGCTACCACGTGACACCCACAATTTCCTACACACGGAACACCACTAACGCGTGGAAGAGGCGGCAAATCAGACAATCACAAGGAAAGACAAAGTCCAAGGCGCCAAAGACCTGACCTGTGAGAGAGTTACAAGTAGGTTTGAGAGTTTAAGAGCAAACGAACAAGCAGATGGGAGACCCCGAGAGAGAGGCGGGGGGCGAGCGGACTGACGGACAGCACGCAGGAAATGAAGAACGCACCGGAACGACTCCGACAACAGACTGGACGCGGCGGCAAAAACGAAGGGTGAGCTCACGCAAGAGCAAAGGCAACCGGACTGAGCAGAGAAAAAACGCTGCAGGAAAACCGAAAGCAGCTGCGGGACCTGCAGCAGAGCAGCAAATGCTCTCGACAGACGTGTGACTGGAGGCTGACGACGCAGACAGACGAAAACGGGGGAGGAAGAAAATCAGAAGAAATGACTGAAGTTTTTCCCGCTTAACGAGAAAGTGTTACACATGCCTAAGCGGTTCCGCGAACCCAATCGGGATTATCGCAAACCACCTGAAACAGCGCAGACGGACGTCGGAAGCCAGAGACAAAAAGGGACTCTTTGATACGTGATGTCCAGGAGAGCGAGGCTGGACAGCTCAGCCATCGGGGAACGCACGTGAAATCCGCCTCAGATCCACGCGTTCACGACGGAAACGCCGGCCACCCGGATGCTGCGAGGACTGGGGTACCCGACCCTCGAGCGCTGCCCGCAGGAGGTTAGAAGCGTCCCCATCACTTCGGGGCGCAGCCGGGCAGTTCCTCATCGACACGCGCCCCCCGCTTTGACCCGGAGCTTTAACAGACACACTGGGCGCGAGGCTGGGAGGGACGCTCAGGCCGGTTTTTATCCACAAGAGCGGAAATCTACACTCAGCTGAGCGTCCCCGCGCAGGACGACAGACGTGGACATGAGGCGCAGTCACACAGATGGACGGGGTCAGCAGGACGACCGGCCACCCACGCCCCCAACCGCAGGGACGCTCGCGGAACCACGCTGGGCAGAAGCCGGGCAGAAAAGCACACGAACCTCAGTTTTAGAGAGCCTTGCAGGCTACGGGCCGCTGCACCCGCGCCCAGCGCACGCACTGCTGTCTCCACGGAGCCCTGTCGTACGGGCTGTGGCCCGGGCACCAGGCTGCAGGTCAGGACCGGGCCTGCCGCGTGCCCGTCGGGCTGTGCGAGCACGTGTGCACACCCACGCACGCACCCCGACAGGCCGGGGGTGGGGGGAGGGCGCGTCACGGAGGCTCCATCTGGCAGGAGCTGTGACTGGTCCCCAGGCTGCTGGGGACCCTGCTGTGGGGGCCAGGCCAGGTGCGGCGGGTCCCCTGCTCTGGGGAGGCCACCGTCTCTCCCGTGAATCCGGCAGGGTCAGTCACTAGATGACGGACGCGCCTGCTGTTGGAGCCTGGCACCTGCCTGCCCCCCCGACCTGCACGCGGAGCCTGGATCCCAGCCCCTGACCGCTGTTGGCTCAGAACCCGAGCCTGGGCTTCCTGAAGCCCCAGACAGGCAGTGAGAGTCCGCGGCGCAGGCCCAATCCCGGCGGCCCCCGCCACGGCTGAGGTACAGCTCTGGCTAAGAACAGGGAGGTCGACACAGCCTCTCGGGGCCGCAGTGACCCGGCCCCGCCTGTGGCTCCCGAGCTGAGTGCACAGCGGGGGCCGCACTCTCCTTTCACCCTGCACGTGCACGCGCACCCACGGCTTCCACGTGGGTCACGCCCCCACCAGCAGAGGGGCTCAGATTCCCCTGAAAACTGGCCCTCGACAACACGAGGGCGAGGCCGGGTGCCTGCCCCCCGGCACAGCCTCGCCTCTGGGGAGCGGGGGCTCACACGTACCTGGATTCCCAGTCCGACAGTCTGAAAGCCGTGGTGGGCAGGGGCGGCGGCCCCGGCAGCCCACCCCCCCCAGCCCCGGAGTGCGCGCGGGCGGGCTCACCTAGCCGCAGCTCCCCGAAGTTGCCGCAGCCTATCTTCTTCCCGACCCGGAAGTTGGGGCCCACCATCAGGACCCCCGAGCTGGTCCCCGAGCTCCGGACGCCATGGCTGGTCCGGCCGCCGGCCTTGGACATTCTCCGACCCTCCTCCGACTCCCCTTTCCCTCCTTTCTTGTCAAAATCCATAAGTTTGTGGTACCCTGGCCTCTCCACGGTGACTCTGGTGCCGAGCAAATCCCGGGTCCGTGCAGACCTGAGGTTGCGGGCGGCTCTTCGGGGCTAGTACACCATGGTGGCCCGGCGGGCTCCCTGCTAGTGGGACGTGGGCGCTCGCCAGGGCCCGGCCGTGGCGCTCATCTCGGTGGCCTCGGGGTCGCAGGCAGGGGGAGGACACATTCTGTTGACAGGTCCCGCCGCCTCAAATCTCGTGGCTCCCAGCTGGCAGAGAAACAAAGGCACAGGTTAGAAGGCCAGAATCTGAGCCCCTGCCCCCCGATGCGGCCGGGGGTCCCGAGCCCAGACTGGCAGGGAGACCCCAGAGGGTGCTGCTGGCTGAGGACCACACCTCGGAGGCTTCTCAGCACACTGGTATCCTGGAAAGATCTCTCAAGACACAGGTGTGACTCGGGATTTCTGGGAGGACAGGCGTGGAGTGATCTGGGCCACTGTGAATTGCACGGGCGAGATGTCTCTGTTGGGTGACCTCCCCCCACCATGGCTCAAGACCAATTCTGCTGGCAGCGATGACAAGTGACAGGCCCTGGAGTCCTGAAGCCAGGGATGGAGCCCAAGGCCGGGTGTGGAGGGGGGGGGGGCCCTCCCCCTGAGGGAGGGGCCGCTCCTCAGCAGAGAAGACAGACGGCAGAGCAGAGCGCGTCCGGGGCTGGGAGACAGGCCCTCATCGCTGACCTCGGAGGACTCTGAACCCCCCTGCCCCACTGCGCCCCTCCCCCATGGCGTCCCTGGGCCTGATTCCAGGAGGCTGTGACCCTGCGGTCAGGTGGGGCTGCGGAGGGCCTTGACCCTGGCAAGGCTTCGCTCGCTCAGCAGCTGCCAAGGGAGGTCGGGTGGGCTCCGAGGCCGACGGGGCACAGGCCGCTGAGGGCAGGCAGGCACTGAGCCGCGCCCAGGACGCAGGGGGCAGACGACAGACGTGCGAGCTGGGTGGGGCGAGGGACAGGTGCCCACAGAAGCCACCCCGGCTCTGTGCCCCCAGGTCCGGCCCTCCCCAAACCCCACCCTGCGGGCTGGCCTCTCGGCCACGCCTCCTCCCACAACCGCCACCAGCTGTTCACACCAAAGCTGAAGGATCTCCTCAAAGAGAAACCACCGACCTGCTCCCGTAAGCGCCCCCCCAAACCTGTCCCCCTTTCAAATCTGAGTGCGGCGCCAGGGACCACGTCGTCGTCAGGCCCCGAGTGCCACAACCCAGCTGGGCCTGTCCCCGCCGCACAGGCCCTGGACGCCTTCCCACACCCCGCAGTGGCCGTGCGCCTCTGGCTGTCCGTGAGTGATCCCCACAGCTCAGGTGACAGAAAACAGGGCAGTGCCCGCACCGTCACGCCCCACACAGGCAGGGGCAGCAGCTGCTTCACCTGGAGGAAACGACGCTAGCTCTCAGGCTGGGTGAGGGGGTGGGCAGCGCCTGGAAGCACCCTTGCTGCCGGACGTCCCGGGGAGGCAGGGATGTGTCCCCTGACCGCCCCGCCCCACCTGACCCAAGTATCCCCTGTCACTGACCGGCCCAGGGCCAGTGGGGCCCAATGGAGGAGTCCAGGGTGTGTACACGCACGCACGTGCCCCCACACACGCGTTAGCGTGCACATCGCTCAGAAAACCGCGCCGACTCAGGAAGCCTGCTCCTGGCCCTTGCGCTCCACCCGCCTGAGCCACGGACGACCCTCGGGCCCTTCAGTCAGGAAGAAGTGAGGCCCTGCCTGCTTTGGGGGCCGCTGCTGGGGGCGCCCTGGGGACCTTGAGCCAGCCCTCCAGTGGGTCCTGGGCGACGAGAACACAGGAAGGGTGTTTGCAGAGGTCCCCGACTCCCTCGCTCCATCAGTGGCGTGGCCCAGGACAGGCACGAGGGGTGCGGCCTCAGGACGGTGGCTGGCCTCGCCCGGGAGGGAACCTGCAGTCTGGAGCCAACGGGACCGTCCCCCACCCGCCACACGTGCCCAGAGAGGCCGAGTCCCTCTGTCCACCTGAAGGCGAGTCTGCACAGTTGGAACGTAACCTCGAGTTTACTGTTAGAACCAAGTCCTCCACTGGCTGCAGCCGCCCTCCCGAGCTGTGCCAGAGCCTTGCTCGCCGCGCGCGGTGGGGCATCAGAGCCACCGGTGAGAAGAGCCAGGGGGCACTTCTCTCCTCTCGGGGGTGGAGGCTGCCTGCTCTCACTTCTAAGTCTCTAGTTTATGGTTATTCGCGTTATGGAGATTCGATCCACGTATCATACAATCGCCCTTCGCAAGTGTGCGACTCAGTGGTCTTCAATACATTCAGAGTTATCCAACTGTCACCAGGATCCAATTCCAGAACATTCCATCACCTAAAAACAGCCCCATCCCCATCTGCAGTCACCCCCAGCTCCCACGAGCTCCTTCCCGTCCGTGGATGGGCCTGTTCCAGACGATTCACACACATGGACTCACACCCCGTGTGGCCTCGCGTGTCTGGTTCCCTCCCTGGGCGTCGTGTGTTCGGGGTCTGCCGTCGGGGCGGCGGGTGTGGGCGCCTCCTCCTGCTCACGGCTGAGGGTCATGCGCGTGCGCGGGGGATGCACCTGAGGGACGTGCGCGGTGGGCTGAGCGTATCTGTTTGTCTGTCGGCGGACATCTGGGTTGTGTCCATCTTTGGGTGTTGAGAAGTGTGTGTGTGGACGCATGCATGCCTTTGTTTCTCTCGGCACACACCTAGGGGTGCCCCTGCCGGCTCAGATGGAAATTTCCAGCTGGTGGCACAACTTTCTGGAAGCCCCAACACCACGCACAAAGGTCCAGCTCTGAGTGCCTTCTCGACCCAAGTGTCCTCCCCGACTGCGACAAGGGATGAGGCCACAGACGCTTACTTGGGAGTGACCGTGTCTGAAGTAGCAAGAGTATGAAAAATGACCGAGCAGGAGGGCCGGAAGCTGCCTTTGGACGAGTGCTCACGGGCGACCGGAGCGTGCCGGGCCCTGGGGACGGAGCCCAGGTGCAGACTGGCAGGGGGCCTGTGCACACAGCCCGGTCTAGGACCTCCCAGGGGACTGGACGGAGCGAAAATGAGCAGAAGACGGGCACTCCCTGAGCTGGCAATCAGCCAGGACAGGAGCTGTCACAAAACACACCCGTCCTTGGTAAAAAGTTCAGGCCACAGCCTCTCAGGCTCGGTGTGGAGGCCCTGTGCACACAGAACCCGTGTGTCCTTCGCACACCCACAACCCGCAGGTTTCCGATCCCACAGTGAGGGGTCACCAGAACCCACCCACCCTCCTGCTAACGGACACTCCGAGGTGGTTTCCAACAGACTTTCTTTCCATCACAAAGTAATCAAAAACATGCATGTGCACACGCACCCATGTACGCACACGTGCAGATGCCCATGTACAGACACACACAGGTGTACACCCATGTACACACACGTGCACACCCATGTACACACACGTGCGCACACGCAGGTGCACACCCATGTACACACGCGTACAGACACACAGGCGCACACCCATGTACACACACAGGTGCACATCCATGTACACACACATACAGATACACACAGGTGCACACTCATGTACACACGCGTACAGACACACCGGTGCACACCCATGTACACACGTGCAGACACACCGGTGCACACTCATGTACACACACGTGCAGACACACACAGGTGCACACCCATGTACACACAGGTGCACACCCATGTACACACACGTAAACACAGGTGCCCATGTGCACAGACACCCACCCATGTACACGCATGCACAGGTGCACAGACGCCCATGTACACGCCCATGTACACACAGGTGCACACCCATGTACACGCACACACACAAGGGTAGGTGCACAGACACCCATGTAGAGACACACGCATACACAGGCCATCAGAGTCGATCAGATGGAAAACCCACAGGAAGTCGAAGACTCTGTCTGGGAAACGGAACCCGCCTGCCTCTCATGATCGCCACTGTCCTGAAGACGGTGGGACTTGGGGGGCAGGGCCCTGGGCAGGCCCCTTGGAGGAAGCATCAAAGAAACGAGGCGCAAGGCGGACAGACCTCCTCGGGGCCACACGGAAGCAGGCGGCTAGGGCAGTCTCCTCGCGGACGAAGCCAGGGGGACACACACTTGAGGCAGATGATGACAGATGTGACTTCTGTCCCGGGGCCTGGCACATAGCTTCTCAAAGCCCGGGCACCTCCTGAGCGACAGGAGGGTCTCTGCTTTTCAGAAGCAACCCGTTCCCGGCACACCGGAGCTCATGCCGGGCCCACGCGCACCAGAACAGAGTCGGGGAGGCTGGGGGGCAGAGCACACGGTCTGGGGAAGGCTCGGTGGCCCCCTCTGCAGGCCGGGAGAGCAGTTCTGGGGCCCGCCCCCACCCCACCCAACATACGGGCTTTCGCGGGGGCAGGAAGTGCCTGCGCTGCTCTGCTCTGAGGGGCACAAGAGGGGCCCCTCTGGGGGCCTCCCATGTTTGCACCTTAGCCCCCAGCCCCCCTGGGAGGCCCCTCCCTGGCTATCGGCACGCGGCAGTCCCTAGCAGCCCCCTAGTCCCCTGTGCGGTGACCCCCCCCCACCTGCACTTGCGGGGGAAGGTGCCCTCGGCCCCTGCCCCAGATTGGCAGGGGCGCTCTCTCCATCTCCACCCGGCCTCGTGATCCAGGGTGCGAACCTCTCCTGGGCACGCAGAGCCGCCCTCTGGGCCAGGGAGACCCGCGAGCCTGTGGGACGGCTCCTAGGGGCCCCTGTGACGCTGGGGGCCCGGGGCCCGGCACCACCCTCCACCAGTCTCCCCACCTCACGACAGGCTCCCTCCGTGTGCAGCTCCCTCCCGTGTGGCTGCATGGTCCAGAAGGGGCTTCTGACGGCCCAGCGGACAGCAGAGACAGGGTGACTGGGCGCGACGACACTGGAGGCCTGCTCGTGCGCACGCTGCCTCAGCGCGGGTCCCGGGGCCCACGGGTCCCTGGACACAACACCGGCACACCCCCAGCTACGGCTCCCCCAAGTCCGGTGCCGGCCCAGGGCTGGTTCACATCTGCCCCCCTAGATCCCCTGACAAAGGGCAGGTGTACGGTCACCACATGAGTCACCGCCCACAGGGGACAGCGGGCGCCACGGACGCAGGTGAGCAGCCTTCACTCCAACCACTTCCACGGACAGCCCAGAGGGCGCCAGCCCCTTCACCACCACTATTCATTCACAAAAAAGAGCCGGGGCCCCC
This sequence comes from Paradoxurus hermaphroditus, assembly GCA_004024585.1. Taxonomy (NCBI): domain Eukaryota; kingdom Metazoa; phylum Chordata; class Mammalia; order Carnivora; family Viverridae; genus Paradoxurus; species Paradoxurus hermaphroditus. The sequence goes on along the minus strand of PITB01008832.1, from coordinate 46,167 downwards.
CACCCCCGAGGCAGCACAGACGTGCAGATGTTCCGGAAGGCGGCCAAGCCCAGCACGCCCTGGCGGGCCACCCCAGCCAGCGTGGGCCGTGCGGGGCCTCCTGGGTCCTCTCGGGACACTCTGGACACCGGTGGGACCGCAGGGCAATGTCGAGAGGGCATCGCGTGCTGGCCTGTGGGAAGCAGGGACGGGGACACGGGACAGGGCCAGGACCAGAGCCTACTACGAATAGTGCTCCTCCGGGTGCCGGGCGGGGGCGGGGGCCCAGCCTGCCTACCTGGGGGAGGCAGGGTAACCCGAGACCCAGGAGAGCGGAAGTGTCTCCTCTTGGCCCAGGCCCAGCGCCAGAGCTAAAAATACTTCTCCTGGGGGCAGGGGCCTCCCACCCCTCCTGCAGGCCTAAAATAAACCCGCCCCACGCATCCGACATGGCCCCCGATTCCTGACGGGGCAGGGATCCCACAGCGGGACGGTCCCCTGCCACCGCCCCTCCCACCCCCCGCAGGGACCACTGCCCAGCACCCAGGAAGCCCCTGGACGCGGCTGGCCCGCCGTGTCCGCACCGAGCAGGTCTTGTAGAGACTGCTCCGGGCTGGGGCGGTACTCCCCTGCGAGCGCCCACCTCAGATGAGTTACCTGCCGTGGTTTTTGGGGCATCCTCCATCTTGTCAGGGCCAGGGGCCAGCTCCCCTGGTGGAGGCCCTAAGAACCCCCTTCTCTGACCGTCTCCACTCAGTGATGTCACAGTCCCTGGCTGACATCAGCAGCACAGCCCTGGCCCAGGGCTGGGGCAGGTCTGGGAGCACACCGAGGAGCCGGCAGGGGGTGCAGACCCAGAAGCACCCCCTCGCCGGGGACCGAGTGGGCATCCCTGGACATGCGTCCCCTCTCCCCTGAGCCTCTGTCTCCCGGGGACCTGCTGACACGTAGGTGAGGTCCCCTCCCCAGGATTCAGCCGGGCTCAGGGTCACAGTGCCCCAGGACCCCGAGTTCCCTTTGTGCCTGGCCACTCCCCAGGAGTGACCCGGACCCTAGAGACATGACCGACCTTGTAGCCGCAGCCTAAAAGTCCAAGGTCATCTGCAAGGTCATGTTACGAGGAAGAGGAAGGGAGTGGCCCCAAAATGGCAAGCACGGGAGCCAGCCCAACCGGCCCCCCAGGACAAGGCCAGCGTGGACGCAAGCTACGGAGAAACGGGTCGTGGTCCAGCAGCTACACTGAAGGGACCCCACCCCAAACAGGCGGGGGGGGGGGCGTGGACACCCCCCGCGGGGGCTGCAGGTAGCCAGTGGGGAGAAAGCAGGGAGAACTGCCATTGGTGGGCGCCACAAACAGGGGCCCCGTGTGCAGAGGAGGTGGCCCGAGGTCGCTTCTCAGTGACCGGGAGGGAAAGGCGTAAGCTCAGTGGCCCCGCAGGTGCACAGAGAGGGCACCGAGTTCTGCCCGGAGTCCTGGCCAGGACACGGACAAGAGACGGGCCATTCCTGTCACGGTGGGCGTGGGACGGAGGCACAGGTGACAGGCCGCCGGAGCCTGCTCGAGAGCGCTGCGGGAACAGCAGACGCCAGCAGCCCGGCTCAAGGGGCCTTGAAAAGCTGGGGAGTCCAGAGCACTGCACCCCTTGTGACCTCTGGGCACACTTGAATTTCCTCAGAATTAATCAGATTACAAGAGAGGCAAGGTCCCGACCACGAGCCCCACAGCCTAGACCGAGGCAACCAGGACCGAGCGAAGAGCGGCCGGCGGGCGTGTTCCAGACGGGGTGGGGGGGGCCGCGGTGAGGACCTCCTGACGTGGGCCGGCTCCGGGGACCAGGGTCTCCTGCCAGTGCCTCCCGGAGCCTCTCCCTGCCCCTGGGCGCGTCTGAACTCTCTGTAACGAAGAGCTGAAGGCACACAAGAGGGCTCCGGGGAGGAGAGGTGGGGCCAGGGGGACGGCAGGGACGCCCGAGTAGCTGGTCTGGGCACAGGCCTTCTGCCGGAAGACTCGCAAGGGACACTGGGCCGCCAATGGCACAGCGTTGGGCTGGGTCCTGCTGCTCGGGCAGCACTGACCCCCCCCCACGTCCCACCATGGTCCTCGTGGGGCCGCTGTCCAGCAAGGAGTCGCCCCCCCACACACATTACCGGAGACATGCCCGGGCGTGGCGGGCACATGCCAGGGCTCAGCAGCCGCCTGGGGCCAGCGAGGGGTCCTGGACGGAGCTCGTCCGGAACCGCCATCGGTGCTAAGCCCCAGCCTTTCCCCACAAACCCCATCTGCACCTTTTCACAGAGCTGACTGCCTGTCAAGGGGGCAAGTGTGTCCCACCACATGTGACGGTCCCCAGGGCACCGCTCACCTGGTCTGCCCAGGCCCATCCTGGCAGGCCCACCGGCCCAGTGTGACTGTGACGCCAGCACCACAGCAGTCCTTGGGGTGGGCGGACTTGTGTCCCCAAAACGTCACGTCTGGACCCCTGGAAATGTGGCCCTATTTGCAAATCGGGGCAGGCCCTCTCCTCAGACAAGTGTCCTCACGAAGAGAGGACACAGGTGCCCGGGAGGGGCAGCCACTATCTATCTTCGCAGTGACTCTGTACGTGTCACACCGCTCCGAAAATGACATGAAGCAAATGACGTGAAACAGACCAACAAGTCAAGGAGGAAACACGAGGGCCTCACGGGGGCGGCACGCGGCCCAAGGACGCGGGCCAAGTGCGCCAGGCTCAGAGAGCATGGCTGGCACGCGTGCCCACGGACTCCGGACTTTTCCCACCAGCGCAGCGCCGAAAGCACTTCCTCCTGCGGCCTTCCCGGCGACGCGCTCTCTCCAGCTCGCTCTGCTGTACGGCACGCGACACGCACGACACACAAGACCTGGGACTGCGACCGTTTAGTCGCGGTCGAGGCTTCCACTCAACGACGCTGGGGGACTCAGACGCTCCATGCGGATATTCGGCTATGCGCACATCGGCGCCCCCGCGCCCGCACTGTTCGAGCCTCACTGGTGACCGAGGCCATCGTCACTTGTCGGGCTGTCAGAGACTTAAAATGGACTAACGGTCAGGAGCCACGAGAGCGCGGGAATAAAGACCACGATGTCGGCAGAAACGTGCGCGTACGTGGAGGACGTGCGCTGAGGGGGTGGAGGACACCGCCCACGCGGCACAAGGGACCTCCACCCTCCACTCCGCGGGCTCAGCGGCCTCGCGCACAGAAAGGAAGCGGCAAAGTGTGTCCCCGTGTGTGTGGGCAGAGGTCCCAGAAGTGACCTCTCAGGCTCGGGGCCCCCGCATGAGCCGAGGCGTGGGGAGAAACCTCAGGACTCCCCGGCCACCCTTCCCACGCAGGGATCCCCTCCTCCCTCCAGGTGAGGCACGAGCACCCTCTACCTCGAAAACAATGCGGGGGGGGGCGGGGAGCTGGGTGGGAGGAGAAGCAGGGGAGGAGTGGGGAGGAGGGGGAAGAGGGGAAGGGAGGGGGAAGAAGAGGGGGAGGAGCAGGGAGGAGGGGGAAGGAGCGGGGAGTCGGCAGAGCTTAGCCTCCTCCCTGCTGCCCCAGGCCTGGCCACCCCCGAGGGAGCGTGGGAGGCAAGGGGGTACAGCGGACACAAAGCCTCTGGGTGTGCAAGAGTGGGCCACCCGGAGGCACAGAGAAGGCACTGCCCCGTCTCTCCGGTACTCTCGGGGCGGGACCAGGCTACCTGCGGGAGGGGCTCCCTCGGTGAGGACCACTCCTCAATCCACACGTGTCCCCCGGAACCGGGCACGGCCCTGGCCCAGAGACCCCAGTGACTCCTGCCAGGGCCAGAGGGGCCGACGGCTGTGTCAACGCGGGCGGCGAGGGGGCAGCGGCCTCCCCTGGTAGGGAGTCTAGCTCGTGCCCCATGTGCCCCATACGCCCGGGCACCCTGCTCCCCCTTAGCCCGCACCTGAGCCTCCACAGGGCCTTCCGGGGGCTTCCGTCCCTCCCACGGTCAGAGCTGCGCCGGCTGTCCAGGGCGGGCACCGCCTGGCAGGTCCCACGGGTGAGCGTGCTGCCGTGTCTCAGACGTCCGTGGGGTCGCGCTGAAGTGCGAATGGCGCCCACCTGCCGGGCTCCGAGGGACTTCTCGGAACGTTCTTTAATGTTCCACCGCCGCGTTCATGCTTACCCACGTGCGTCACGGGGTTTCTGCTACTTAAAACCACCCAAACCAGGACACTGACTATGTCCTCACAAGGCCCCTGTGTCCCTCAAAGACGCGGGACTCACCGCTCAGAGAAGGGTGGGTGAGGGAGACCCACGCCTCAGGAGCCGGGCGCCTGCCGCAGGAGCTGCCGCACGGGGCTCAGGAGCCCGGCTTTCTAGAAAGTGCCGGGCAGTGGGGAGGCGGGCACGCAGAACTGGTCAGGGGGCCCAGAGGAGGCATGCCAGACAGGGGGTCAGACCCTAATCCAGGAAGGAGACACCGGACCCTCCTCCACGGGAGTAAAACGGAGTGACCGCCGTGGAAAACCATCACCAGTTCCTCAAACAGTTAGACACGGAGCCGCCAAGTGACCCAGCAACACTGCTATTCGGCGTCCGCCCGAGAGCGCTGAAAACACTCGGAGCCGGCGTGTGTGTTCGAGCCGAGAGGTGGACACTGCCGAAACGTCCACCAACGGGCGGACAGATACGCACGTGTCCCCCACACGCGCACGCCCCTCGGCCGCCAGCAGGAGGCAGCGCCCACACCCGCTGCCCCGCGAATGGACCCCGATCACACGACGCCCAGGGAGGGAACCGGACACGAGAGGCCACACGGGGTGTGAGTCCATGTGCGTGAACCGTCCAGAACAGGCCCATCCACGGACAGGAAGGGGCTGGTGGGGGCCGGGGAGGGAAGGGGCGTGACTGGTGATGAGGACGGGGCTTCTTTCGGGGTGATGGAATGTCCTGGGACAGGACAGAGACGATGGTTGCACAATCCTGGGAATGTAATGAAAATCACCAAGGTGGGGCGCCTGGGGGGCCCGGCAGGTTAGGCATCTGACTCTGGATTTCGGCTCAGGTCACGATCTCGCAGGCCCGTTGAGGTCGAGCCCTGTGTCGGCTCGGCGCTGACAATGCAGCGGCTGCTTGGGCCTGTCTCTGCCCCTCCCCCACGTGCAGTGCACACACCCACTCTGTCTCTGAAAATAAACTTAAAACAAAATAACAAAAAAATAAAAACCCCACCAAGGCGCACATTTCCGTGAACTTGTGTGGCTCGTGAATGGCGTCTCAACGGAAACCAAGTGGCGTGTGCGGTGTGTCAATGAAGCCGTCTAAAGAGGCACAGCGAGCGGCTCGGGGAGATCTGTGCAGAGAACCCACAGCCGCGGCCCTGCCTCCGGCGCGGCCGTGTTTAACCAGCTTCTGTGAGAAGCGGCGGCGGCGGCGGCGTGGGCCCACAGGAAGTGAGAGATGCAGGAGAGGCGGGAGGGCTGACTCACCGCCGCCTGGTGCTCAGCGACCCCAAGCTGTGAGCCTCAGCCCCTCTCACTGGCCCCGGCGAGCCCCCGCCCCCGCCCCCGCACGGCCCAGGGCAGGCGCAGTCGCAGGGAGGACACGGAGCTCCCACGGCACACCTGAGTGCTCGCCGGCGCGGTCCGAGGCTCAGGGCGATGGCTGGACTCCCACTCACCTGCGCAGACTCCCCAGGACCTGACCGGCCTACGGTCCCCGGGGACTCCCTCCCCGTGCGGCAGTGGTGACCAGTTAGAGACTAAAAAAGCCCCACAGTTGCCCAGCCCTTGTCTCTGGCCACGATGTGGCAGCCCCCCAACTGTGGTCCCCTGATCAGCCCCCCAACTGTGGCCCCCTGGACCAGCCCCCCAACTGTGGTCCCCTGCATCAGCCCCCCAACTGTGGCCCCCTGGATCTGCCCGGAGAGGGAACAGCCAGCTCCAGCGCCAGGAGGCTGCGCCAGAATTCACTCGCAGCGCTGCTGAGAGCGCAGGTTTCCGGCCGGCCCGGGATGCTGATGCAGGTGGCTGGAGCATGGCCTGGGGGCCACCGCTCGACCATGAAGGGTCCGCTCTACACTTCGCAGGCCAGCCGGCCACCTGCCCCCACCCGAAACGGCCCTGGCACCAGCAGCCAGGAAGAGCAGATAAAAATGCAAGGTATGCAGGTAACACCAACTTGGGCGGACCAACACGCACATTCCGGCGTGAGCGTGTCCCCCGCAGCGTGTGGGGCACGCTTGCCCTCAGCAACATCGGGCTGTCCGTCTAAAACTGAGGTGCCTCGGCACGGCAGACCAACAACCCTCCCGGGGGCCTCCTGGTCGCAAGCGCACTGTTTTCTCCTCACTTCTGTGTACTTCTTAAGATCAAGCATTTCCAAAGAAAACCCAGCTTCCCAACGGTAAAGCACACACCCAAACGTGGAGGAAGCAGCGAGACAACTCGACAGTCCCCTAGAGCAGTTACACCTTCATGTGGCCCTAGATACACGGACCAAAACAGGATGAAGTGAGTTTCACCTACTGCATTTTTGCCAAGGCCACTGGCGTCCTGTGAACTAGCCACGTGGCCCAAGTCCCATTTCCACTGGGGTCACCACCCAGGAGCCAAGCGCCACTGAGGCGACCTCAGCTATGGAAGCCGATGCCCAGCGGTGAGAGGTGCCAGGGGGCGGGGGGGCCGGGGCAAGAGCCACAAAGTGGGTGGGGACCAGCCGAGGGGGGAAGGAAACGGCGCAGCGTCCACCATGGCTGTCCGCTCTCCACAAGCCAAGGACGTCTCCTGACCAGCCCACCTGGCTGCAGGGCCCTCCACCTGGAGCAGAAGGCAGAACCAACCCCTCCCTCCGAGGCCAGCAGGTGCAAGTCCACCCCTTGCGGCCGGGTGGCTGGGGAGGAAACCAGGAAGGAGCAGGACACGGCAGTGCGGCAGGGAGGCACGGGTGCCCCTGTGGGCGGCCGCGGGCGACCTTGGCCACCAGGGAGCCACGACGCAGCACAGGCTACCTCCCCGACGCTGCTGGGAGGACCCGCCCCCACAGCCTTCTCCCCACTTGCTTCCTCAGCTCCAGGGGGAGAGGGAGGGCTGTGTCCATGAGCCAAGGAAGCCCAGCCACATGCCCAGGGAGGCCCCGAGGCCCAGGGAGGCCCTGAGGTGGGTGCCCGCAGGCCCCTCCGGGCTTCAGCTCACGGCAGCAGCTGCAGGCTGGCAAGAACTCTCTAGGGCGGGGCTCTCGCCCGGGACAATCCTGCCCCCAGGAACAGTGGGCGACACCTGGGACATCTGTGCCCGTCACGACTGGAGGGCTCCTGGCATCTCGTGGGTGGGGCCCAGGACGCCGCTCAGCCCCCACAGCGCGCGGGACACCCTCAGAGAGCGCTCCAAGCCCAATGTCAGCAGTGCCGAAGGGAAGACCGAGGCTAGAAAGTGTCCTCAGCAGAAGTTTCCGACAGGCCCATCGGTGCGGCTGAAGGAAGCGGAAGGAGGCCCGGAGCGGGGCCAGCGGGCTAAGAGGGTGGGCAGGGAGGGAGCAGAGCCGGAAGCCCCCCAACCACCCGCCCTGCTGGGGTGAGAGCAGAGGGCCCTGGGCCACCCCCCCCCCCGTGCCGTCAGCTCCCCCGCCAGCTGCGTCGACTGGGGGCGAGCTCTGAGAGCCAGCACGCACTCACGGGGGGCACGGCAGCGGCTCTGGGAAGGAGTCTGCCTCCTGGCACAGCCCCTGACCATTTCTAGAACGAGTGAGCGAGCCCTCAGGCGCCTGCGTCCGGATGAACCACATCCTCGTCTTCCCCGGCAGCCCCCAGCCTTTCTGGAAGTCTCTTTCTGGGATTTCCAATCCCTGAGGCACCCAGATGAACCTGGAGACACTACAACGTCCCCAGGCCCTCTGCTGGGAAGCCTCGAGAGGCACCGCCTGACTGAGGGGTGCTGTCTAGAGCCCCCACGACCACAGGCTGGCAGGAGGGTTCCGCTGGGCCCACGCCCCACCGGGTCAGCCACCCCGCCTACTCAGCGCCCAGCAGCCCGGTCCCGGGACCACAGCAGAGACCCCCGATGACAGGCACAGCTAACCGGGAGCACTGCGAATGCTAGTCTACGGAGGCCACGTCCCCAGAGGAAAGAGTCACCCGGCCTCTCCAGACCCCAAGACCAGACGAGGCGTCAGCTCAGGAGGCACACAACTTTCTCCAGACTCTGAGGTGACCCAGCACAACGGGAAGGCAGGGAACAGCACCTCACATCCCTTCCTACCTCTCACACGGCGACTGCCCGCCCCAGGCCCGCCTCCGGCCCTGCCACGGCCCCGGACCCCCCAGGAACCACTCAGGGTCCCGAGGGAGGCTCTGAGCCTCGGGAAAACGGCACCCGCCAACAACACCCCTGAACTGGCGCTTCTGGGGAAAGCTGCCCGCGTGCGGGAAGCCTCCGCCTGGGGTCACGGGAGACCGATGGCCCCAGGGGGTCCGCCCAAGGCAGTGAGGAGTCCTCACCCCCGCTGTCCCCTGCACACGCTCCGCCCGTGCCGGTCCGCACCGCCACCCTCCCCGGTGAGGGACTCCCTCCTGCGTGCTGACACGGCCCTGAAGAACCTCAGTGGGTAGAGCCCGGGGCCGGCTGCGCACCCCAGCTCCAGCCGCTCGTTGATCTGACTTCCTTCTCCCGCCACCAGGAACTCACGGCGATAGCCCAGCGTTTACCTGCGACTGGCGCTGAGCTCCCAGAAGGGAAAGGACCCCTCCCAGGGGGAAGGCGCCCAGAAGAGGGCCTCCGGCTGCCCTCCGCATTGGGCAGAGCTTATGGGAAGTCTTCTGGGGGGACCCCAGACAGGGCAGCGTGACAGCAGGGCCAGAACCACGTCTGTTCCTTGGAGCAGGAAGACATGGCGTTTCTGAGCAAGAAGACGTGCTGCAGTTCGCCGCTCTGTGCCGGTGCCCCTGGGCCTGTGTGTGCACCCCCAGGCCACGAGGGCCCTGCGCCAGAAGCTTCTGTAGAAGACGGGCAGGAGGGAGACGCGTAGGCAGGCCACCAGCCACGGGCAGGGGGAGACAAGTGCTCACCAGCAGCGGGAGCCCCACAGCCTCCTGCCACGCCCCCTCCTGCGTGCGCCGGCCCCGGCTGGCACCGTGGGCGCCGGGGAGCACACACGTGTGTACTGGTCTCCATGCTCGGCAGGTCACTCAGGGCTCCGCCCAACACGGGCCCCCCAAACCCCCAAAGGGGACTCGAAACCACCCAAGGTGGGGTCCCTTCCACACCAACCGGGACTTGGCTCAGGTGTCCCCTCCCCGAAGGCCCACCGAGTGCACCACATGCGAACATTCCCGACCAGCTGCCGGAGTGACTGCTGTGTAGCTGGAGACACCAGGGCATCCGTCGGGTGCGACGGGCCACCGACACCGACGCAGACCACAACCCCGACCAGCACGCCCACGCTGACCTGCCCAATGTCACCAGAGGCCTGAAGGCTGGTGGCCCCTGGCACCCGGCGCCCGCCTCCCCTCCTTCTTCCCCAGCCCTCTGCCCACCACCTGACCCATGGCCTTGAGGGACTTCTAACTCCCTGGAGGAGGAGTCAGGGCGCCGGCTGCTCAGCCCTGGTTTTCAGGGGCCACCTGGAAAGAATCTGCCAAGACTGACCCAGCCCCACCACACCCAGGACAAGGGACCCTGCTGCTCGTGAGGTGGCCTGCGCCAGCTCCGCGGGCACCAGGGCATGAGCAACAAAGTCAGCCATGGAACAAGAGGTTCCCGGGCATCCACGGAGAAATGCCGCCCTCCCTAAGTGTAGCTCTGAGGGCGCCGGGCCAGCGGGGCCCCCCGCCTGCCCAGAGCATGTGCTCCGACCCACCGGTAAATCCTCACGGATACAGGTGACCCCGTAAGCGTCGGAATGCCTCCTGACCGGCGTGCTGGCTTCCCAAGAGCTGGGATGAGCAAACGGGAAGGCTTTCGGCTTACGTAAAAAACAAAAAAAAACAAAAACAAATAACCTCACCTACTTCCTCTAGAGACCCAGAGATAATTACTATGTAACTAAGAGAAAAAGGAGGAAAGTCCGCTGGAACCGGAACCAGCAGCTCAGAGAGGTCTGTCTTCACAGGGGCTCTGTCCTCCCAGAGCAGGGACACACCCAGGGCCAGGTGATGAGACGCGCATCCCCGATCGGCTCCAGAGAAATCAGAAGTAGGCAAAAGCAGACAACCAGCCCCTTTACCTAAGAAGGTCCAACTGCCAACCTGAGGCAGGAAAAGCGAGACCGGTGCCCCGTGGCCACTGTGGAGCCCCTGGGGTTCTGCCCGCCGTGGGGCGGGGCAGGTGTGTCCAGCCAGCTCCTCTCACACCTCCCTCCCCACGGCCCCCACGCAGGTCACACCTCCACCAGCCAAATGGGGCACACGCAGCAGGTCCCCCAGCCCCCCGGTACTCAAGCACTTGCTGATTCTCAGAGGCAGAGCCACCCCGGGGCGGAACATCTCAGCTGTGCACACCCCCTGTGCTCCTGGGGGTGCTGCAGCCAGTCCCCACCCATCAGCCTGCCCATCTGCCTGCAGAGCCTAGGGGTCCCTTTCTGGGGGCACGATTTGGAGACACGAGCGGAAAACAAAAGCAAACTACCAGGGAAACCGCAAACTTCCCCCTTTCAAACCTGCGGGCCTGGCCCCCAATCTGTTGTTGTCACAGACGCCGCCTCCTTCAGTGACCGGATCGGGTCCCTACGGACATCCCCCCCCTACACTCATCTCTCACGCCCACGAGCTACAGGGGCCTGTGGGCCGGGAAATGCCCGAGCCTGGCCTTGTCCTCCAGGGCCGGGACGAGGACCCACACAGCTGGAGCCCCATCCATGGAGCCCCAGCAGACGGACAATGTGGGGACACTCCCGGGGGCCAGGGTCCTCTGCGGAGGGACTGGGAAGAGCCGGAGCCCTGCGGGGCCACGGCCCACAAACGATGCCGTCCAGGGGCCAAGGACCCCCAAACCTGCCTGGGACGGCAGCCCACAGCCCCTAACGGGAAAGCTTCCCGGAGAAAGCTGGGGCAGAAGGGAGCAGGGAGACCAGCGTGGCCACCGCCCGCGCACAGACATCTCACCCCCTCCCTGATCCAGTGTTTTCCGGAAAACAAAACCGGTGGCGAGGGCGGAAGGGGGAGGGCACAGCCACACCGAGGCAGCAGTTCCCAGGCAGTGCCCTGCAACAGGTCACCCCGGAGAAGACCCCCTCCCGCTCCGGCTCCTGCTGCACGCCCCCCCACCCCAGGGCTCCCCAACCCCAGCCCCCGCTCTTGACCTCCGGGCCTTTAGACCACAAACCCAAGAATGGGTGAGTGGGCTGGGGCAGGGGTCCAGGGTGGAGGGTGGACGGTGGAGGATGGGGGACCCTGGGAGTGGGCAGTGGGGTCTGGAGCGAGGAGTCCGTGGGGAACAGGGAAGTCTGGAGTCGGGGGTCCGTGGAGGACAGCGGGGTCTGGAGTCGGGGGTCGGTGAGGACCGTGAGGTCTGCAGGGGAGGCGTCGGCCGGAGTGGGCAAGGCCTGAGTCCGGGGGCAGGGGCAAGGTCTGGAGCGAGGAGGTGGCGCGTGGAACGCGGGCATGCACGGGCTGCGGGCGACGCGGGGTTGGAGTACGGGCCCGGGGGCGGGGGCGAGCAGACTCTGGAGCGAGACGTCCGCGCGGTGGGGCGCGGCGGCCCGGGCGCGTGGCCGTGGCCGCCGTGAGGGCGCGCGCGTCCTTACCTCGGGGCCTCCGCCGTGGCCGTGGCCGGCCGGGCAGCAGGCGGCCCGGGCTCCCTCAGCAGCGCGGCGCGGGCCCCCGCTCCGGGCCCCGCTCGCGCCGCGGCTCCGGCTCCAGCGCCCGCTCGGGTCCCCGCTCCCGCGCCGCCGCCGCCGCCGCTTCCGCCGCCGCCGGCCTCCGCATGTTGGCGCGGGCCGTCCCCGCCGCGCGGGCGCCCGGCTCGCCCCGGTCTCGCAGCGTCGCCCGCAGCCCGCGCTTACGCCCCGGCGTCGGGGGAGGGTCCGCACCCACTGCGCAGCCGCCGTCCGGCCCGGGGCGCGCGACGCCTCAGCGTGGGGCGGGGCTTCGCGGCCGCGGGCGCCGCCGCACGACGGCCGCCGCGCTTTGCGGCCGCTCCGGGACTGCCAGACGCTGCCCGCGGGGGGTTTCCCAGAGGCGCGCGCCCCGCCGCGTGGGTGGGGACAAGGGGGAGCGCGCGGGCGCGCGGGGAAAGGAGCCGGGCAGCGTCCACCCTCTCGGGGGCGGGGCTCCCGCCGCTCGCCCGGGGCCCCGCCCGCCGTCGCCATGGCGACGCGTGGCCGGCCGCCCCGCCGCGCTTCTGTGACGTCACGGTCTCGCCACCTGACGTCACGGCAGGGCGGTGGCGCGGGGCGTGGCCGACGCGGGGACTCGGTGGGGCGGCGCCCGCGAAGCGCTGCTGAGGGCTGGCCGGGGCGGGGGTTGGAGGAGAGCTCCCCAGGCCGCCCGCCACGCGCCGGGGCAGCGGAAACTCGGGGGGCGGGGCCAGGTCCACCTGATCAGACGCGGCCTGCAGGGCCTGCCTGGGGCTCCCAGGATGGGTGCCGGCCCGACTCCGGGCGCGGCTTTCGCGGGAGTCCTCGGCCCTGCGAGGGTCCGGGCAGTGAATAATGGGCACGGCCCCTCACGGGGTCTTGTGGGCAGCGTGGGGCAGGGCCTAGCACTCCGGGAGAGAGATACGATCAGATGGAAGAGGGCCATCCTGCTGGTGGTGGCCAGATGGGATGCAGAGAAAACAGGCTGGGAAGAGTCCAGCCAAAAGAGCCAGCGGCCAGGTGCCATGGCGGGGGTGGGGGACAAGCCAAGCGCTTGCAGAGGCTGGCGTTAGTGACCCAGGACTTCTGCCACTTCCATTCGACCTCAGTCAGTACTTTCTAATTGATGAATTTTCCAGCTTATTTCTTAACTCAGCAAAAGAGCCTGCAGGGGAGCCATCCCCTGATGGGAACCAAAAGTTACCCCAACGAGCAAGAGGGACTGTCCTCCAGCAAGACCCCACTCATGATTGACCCCGGGACAGTGATCGGCTTGACCTCACTGTCCACCTGCTCCTACCCACTGACCTTTATCCCACAGTTTCCTTATATAAACCTGGAAGTATTTTCATCATTGGGGAGGCGGTCTTGAGAAGCTAGTCCGCTGTCTTCCCGGCGTTGGCCTCGCTGAACTAAAATTCTCATTTTACCATCACTCGGTTTCTCTGCCTTTGGATTTTGTCGACAGCGAATGGCTGGACCTGGTCTGTTTGGGCCCCCCGGAGCCAGGTGCTTGGGCCCTGACCACCATAGGGGTTATTCTGCCACACCCTTCTCCAGCCCCGCTTACACCGTCACCACCTCCAGGGAGCCCAGGCCACATTCTTGAGTTGTCCTTCCTCACTGCCTCCTGATCCTTTCCATAACGGTTTGTTTAAAGATTTTTTTTTAATGTTTATTTATTTCTGAGACATAGAGACAGAGCGTGAGCAGGAGAAGGGCAGAGAGAGAGGGAGACACAGAATTGGAAGCAGGCTCCAGGCTCCGAGCTTTCAGCACAGAGCCCGACGCGGGGCTCGAACTCCCAGACCGCGAGATCATGACCTGAGCTGAAGTCGGCCGCTTAACCGACTGAGCCACCCAGGCGCCCCCATAACGGTTTGTTTAAATCAGCTTCCTCCTAAATACAGTGCTCAGGGGACTACTAGCAAAAAAAAAAAAAAAAAAAGAAAGAAAAGAGAAAAAGAAAGGGGGGAAGAAATCAACTTCGTCCACCGGCCAGGCCAGGCCAGGGACCGCATCTGCCCTGCTTGCTGCTATGTCTGTGCACCCAGTAGGCGCTGTCTTTATGCGATCGCTGTGTGGCAAAGGAGTGACTGACTGAATGAATGAACGAACTTCACGGTCCTCCCAGGGTCTGGAGAACTCGGGGTTTTGTTCCCTCAGACTTCCTGGCCCTGTATCTCCTCTCATTCCTTAGGAAAGTCTGGTCTCTGCGCTCAGCTCCCAGAGGGTCAGGACGCATGGCAGCCTCCACCTCCAGAGGAATTTCAGCCTTAACCCTGAGCTCCAGCCTCGCCCCTGCAAAAAGAGGCGTGGCTATGCGGCTGAAAGATCACGGAAAGTGAGGCCACGTCTAAGGTCGCGCCGGTAAAAGGCGGCGTGACCGTGTGCAGGGCACTCACCCTCTCTGGTTCTCCGCACCCTCGTCTGCGGGATGGGACTGTCCGTAGCCGCCCCGGTGTACCATGGGAACTCGTGAATAAAGAACTGCCAGTACGGGACCTTCTGCCTCAAACGGACGTGTCTCTAATCCCTGAGTCGGTGAAAAAGCAAACGGCCTCTTGTGCTGCTTCGTTTTTGACCCACTTCAAATATGGACACGTTCCTGCCTCGTTTTAGCTTCGATCATGGGGAGACCGTTTGGAAAGCTGGGGTGGGAGACAGCCCCGTGGGAGCTCTCAGTACAATAAAAACATTGTAGAGAGTGAGCGGCCCTCTCCATTACCCCTCCCCCCACCCGGGAAAACCAAACAAAATCCCAGCCGATAAATCCCAAACAGCTGTGGATTTCGGGGAGGCGATGGGTAGGAAGCGACCCCTTCTGCTCCCTTCCCCCTCACTCATCTCTCTCCCTGTCCTTGGAGAGACCCCAGCAAGACAGGCCGCATCCTGGGGTCCAGCGACAGCGTACAGGCACAGGCAGGTGCCGGGGTTCACTTCTGTCAAATCGATTGGCTTTTCGCTCCCTGCAGCTAGGCCTCTCCCCTGTGGGGCAGGGGTGCTGATGCTCGCATTCCCGTTTTCGAGGTGTGGAAACTGAGGTTGACGAAGGAGAAGCGACTTGCCCCTTGTCCCTGGCTTCAGACTTGCACCGCTGGTACCCTAAAGTGGTGGATAGCGCCGGCTCTCACTGTCCTCTCTCCGGTCCCCCATCCCCCCCCACCGGCGGGGGAGCAGCACCCCCCACTCCCGGAGAGTCCCAGGAGGCCTGGTGTCACATGCTCACAGTTCTCTCTCTGGACGATGTGAGCTATGGAGGGGAGACCGAGGCCAGAAGGCACGTGAGAGGCAGTGAGGGGTAGCAGGCGAGAAGAAACCCAGGAGTTTCTGCGAGAGTGCAGAAGCTCCCGCCCTCGTGCCCCAGATAACGCTTCGCCCCCCGGCTTTCCGTTGAGCCCAAACAGGTCACAACAGAGCAAAGGCAGCAGCCACGGCCAACCTGAGAAGAGAGCTGCCGGCTCCGCAAAAATGAAAATACGATTCAGCCCTTTTTTCTAAAAAAAGTTATATTTTTAATCTTAGAACGTAGTGAACAGATTTTTAAGTGACATTTACAAATGTTAAATTTTGTCTTAGATTCTAGTGTCAGTATTTAGCTGGGAGACGCAGGAAGGACCTGTCCCTGGAGCTTGCAGAGGAAAGGCAGCGCCATGGACCCCTGGCTCTGGGATGGCCCGGCCCCCAGGCTGCGAGGGCACTGAGCCCCCACGCTGCCGTCATCCCCACTGGGGCCTGGGTCTCAGGCTCAGCCCTCCAGAAGGTGGAAGGACGGGCCCCTGTGGTCATGATCTTCCCCCTTCTCGACTCCACCCCCATCCCCTGTCCTTACAGATCACCTGGGGCGGCCGTTCCTCCTCCTCCCGTCACCAATGCCGTCTCCCGCCCAGCCCAGGGACACCTGCAGCCCATCAAGGCACGTCCACGGAACCCGTGTCCCACACGTCCACGGGTGAGCCCCCACAGCCCGGCGCGCCCCAGCTCTTCGTTGGTTCATTTCCCTAACACGTGCTGGGTGCCTTCTGGGGTAGCTGAGACATCCGTCCTCACGACCCAGGAGGCCCAGCCCAGGGAGCGTCACGGGGATGCTCCTGCTGGGGAATCTGTCCCGGGCTCTCCTGGCATCGCTGGGGAGTCACTGGCAGTCTCGGCGTTCCTTGGCCTGTGGAAGCATCACCCTACCTCGGCCCCATCTTCACGGGGCTTCTCCCTGCTTCCGTGTCCCAATGTCCACTTTTTATAAGGACGCCAGTTATTGCTCAGGGCCACCCTACTCCAGCGTGACCTCACCGCAACTAATTACACCCGTACCAACCCGATTCCCAAGTAAGGTCCCATTCCGCGGTCTGAGACTCAGGACTTCAACAGATGGGCTTGAGGGGAGGACACAACGCAACCCAGGCCACTGGCTTCAGGCTCTGTCGGGCTTCCTTCCTGGGGTGGCAAAGCGTCCTGTGGAAGACTCCCGCCCTCCCTTCCGTGTCCACGGATGTCCACTCTGCCACCAACAGCCCCCCACGATGCGCCCTGGGGAGGCCCCTCCGGCTAGGTTTCTGGGAGACCTTACTGTTTCCGTTCCAGCCACTTCTGCTACTTTCCCTTCACGCCGAGCGATGCTGGTTTCTCATTTTCTGCAAACTTCCTTTTTCAAACGATAACAGCTGTGCACCTGGGGGGGGCCCAGTCATTAAGCCTATCTGACTCACGATGGTTTCAGGTCAGGCCACGATCCCAGGGTCGTGGAATCGAGCCACACGCCGGGCGGTGCTCTGAGTGTGGAGCCTGTTTGGGATTCTTTCTCTCTCCCCCTCTCCCCTAACCTGCCACGGGCGCTCGCGCACTCTCTCTCTCAAAATTAGAAAATAACAAAACCAAAACCAACAGCTGAGCATATAAAACCAAGTTGGTTTAAAAGGACAGGAAGGAAGCGCACTGGTGGTCGGTGGACACGGCTGAGGGGGCGCCTGAGTGGGGCGGGGCCCACGGGCAGGGCTCGCGGGGGCAACGGGCCACCGCGGCTGTATGCCGGGTAGGGCCTCGCTGCGCCAGCCACAGCCCCGCAGAGGCTCTGCGATGCAGGAAGGAAGGTAGCATTTATTTCCAGGATCCTCTCCCATGACAAAACCCACCACGACGTAACAGAGGTGGCCCTCGCCGCAGGGGCACGGGGTGTCCGGTGGGCGGATCCGTGCGCACAGTCCTCTGGCACAGGCTACCGCCTGGTGGGCCGGCCGTTAGGAGGGACCGGGCCCCACGGCTAGTGCAGCGCGCACCTCTCACAGAGGCTGAATTGGGGACTTAGTTAAGGGGCCCCTGGGAGGCCCGACGCTTGGGTTTTCCATCCAGGAGGCCTTGACCCTTGGGCACCCAGACCCGGGTGCTTTCTCAGGGACCGTGGCCACCTGTGGCCACCACATGGTGTTAAGCACGAGCAGCCGAAGCAAGCGTGTGCGGAGAACCAGGCTGGCTGTCCCGGGTTTCTGGAGAGGCCGGCGGCCCGGCGTGGCAGTGTGTGACGGAGAGGGTCCCCATCCTACCTGAGGCAGCCAGCTGGGGAGGGAGGGGCAGCATCGGGGCGCCGGGGAAGCTGGGCCGGCAAGGGTACGAGGCCACTACTCCTTCGGCCCGTCCACGCACAGGGGTGCTGTGGGGATCCCCGTGGACGCCTGGGTCCTCTGCCGCAGAAAGAGCTAGGACAACTCGAGGGGAGAAAGGGGACGTCGTGTCCGAATTCCTCACTAAGGCACAGATTTGTCACGTCTTTCCTTCTAAAAGGCCATTCTCCTGAGAAACTCCATCTCCCGCTTACTGCAGCTCGAGAGAAGGGCTGTGCGGTCACAGGCTCCGAGCAGCCAGCCCGGGCGGTGAGTGCGGGGGGGTGCCCGCCCTGCCAGGTGCCGCCGCTGCCTTCCTCGGCTCCTACGCGGAGGGGAGAGGCCTACAGCCCCCCCCCCCCACCAGATGGGTTCTGCCCCGGGCTTTGGATCTCGACAGAGGCCTGCTCAGAGTTCCCAGGAGGAGAGCCACCGCGGGTGGGGAGCCTGGAGCCAAGCTGGCCAACGGCCCCAGCACGGAGCACGTGGGGCAAACGGACAGATGGACAAGGAAGCTCAGATCATGGTGCCCGGCTGGCTACCGTGCCTCTGGACGACCCCGCAGTCTGGTCCACAAGAGCCCTCTGGCTGCAGGTGGACAGGGACTTCGAAGACTGAGCCACACGCCAGTCCGGAAGGAGGTGAGAAGGCGGAGGGCAAGCGGGGGGGCGCGGGAGCTGTCAGTTCTGGAAGGAGGGCGGTGGCTGGCCTGCTGCTGCTTTCTCCGTGGGGGGGCCTGCGGTCGGCCTCCTGACCTGGACAGGAGAGGGCGTGGACGTCACGGTAACCAGACGTGACGCACAGCCAGGGGGGTGTCCTTCTGCCGGGCAGGGGAGGCCGGACCTCCACACCCAAAGGTGAGATGAACACGACGGTGGGCCCCACGCCCTGGCTGGGAGAGGGGGAGGTGGGCAGCAGGGGCGGGCGGGCGGGCAGCAGGGCTGGTCGGCCCCTCTAAGGCCACTGGCTGCTAGAGGCCGGGTAGCTGGGCACGGTGGGGTACTCGGGCAGGCTATTCCCCGAGAAGTTGTTGTACTGAGCCTCCCGAGACGGCGGGTTCCGCCAAGTGCCCGCGTTCCACTCTGTCTGTGCCTTCTGGAAACTTCCGCCAGCCCCCCGGTAGATCCTGTGCACCTGCAGGGACAGAGGGTGGGGAGGCAGAGAAGAGAAACCAAACGGCTTGCAGGTGGTCAGGAGAGACCTCGTGTTTAAGGCGGTTCTTTTCTCAAGCGAATTACAAAATAGCAGAGTGAGCATCGTGGAAACTTTAGAAAACGCACGGAAGCTGAGACGCGGACCCGGAAGGTCCCGCCCTGACTTCGGCTGCCTCTGGAGAGCCCGGGCACTCAGCCACAAGTGTCTCTCTCCTGGAAGGGGGCTGTCCCGCCCAGCCCCTCCCTGTGAACTGCCCGCCGAACACCCAGCGAGGCCCAGAGACGCTAAGGGCGTGACCGGTGGTTCCCCCGCAGAGGCCCCCAGGAAGGCCTGAGCCCCCGCCCGGCGGGCCTGTGCCGACCGGCCCCCGCCGCACCTCTGGGAACACAGGGCAGGGCTAGAAACTCCAAGTCCTGGGAGCTTCGGGAAGCGGAAGCCGGCATCGTAACTCCGCGATCCTGGCGCTCAGCGGAGCGGAGCGCGTTGCTGCCTCTCCGGAATTTGCCATCTTCTTCCACACGACTCTCCCGTCGGTCTCTGTTTCTAAGAAAGAGCCCGCACGCCGGGCCCAACGCTCCCTCCCCAGCAGCCGGCTCTCGAGGCTGGCCCTCAGCAGTGTCTGGAACTGGACTCCGGGGCTCCCTCCACCCTCACCGGTGGGGGGCTTGTGTCCCGAGCTGTCGGGGCAGACACGAGGTTTGTGCTGAGGACCCGCTCCCCGCCTGGGGCCTGGGGTCTCCACCCGAGCCTGGCAGAGGGGCCTGCTGACCGACCCCCGGTGGGAACCTAGGTGCTGGCTCTCTACGTCCCCTGGAGACCACCCTTCGCATGCGGTCACACCTCACTTTGGGGGCACCAAGCGTGTCCTGGAGGACACCTGGGAGAGGATTCTGGAAGCTGGCACCTGGTGTCCCTGCCCCCTCTCCACACACCTTTGCCCTAAGGTCATTTTGCTTCCTTCCTCTGTATCGACCATGGCCTTGGGGAGACTGCTGAGCCCTGGGGGGTCCTTCCGACACGCCTCGCCCCGGGGAGGGGTCATCTCTGTTTTGGAAGAACTCGCTCTCTGAGTCCATGCACCTTTTCTTTCTGGTCCTGGAACCCTTTTCGATCTGCATGTACTCTCCGCTCTGACATCCGCTGCTTCCCGGTTGGAAGGTCAGCTGCCGCGTGGACCTCACCTTGGAATTGCACTTGGCCTCATGCATCTGTGGTTGCTGCCCCTCCCTGCCCTCAGAGTGTCCACACAGCTGAAGGAATTTGGGGTGCAGACGGGGGCGGGGAGTGGGGAGTGCAGCGAGCCTTCTGTCCGCCCAGCCGGGTGCACCCGGGGGGACGCCCACGAAAGCCAGGAGCCCCGTTCAAACAGCGAGAAGCACGTGGCAGAGCGCTCACGACGTTCGGCCCACGCTGGGGGCGCGGCGCACCGCTCCTCTTTCCCGGGGGGACTCCGCGCGCGTCCCCACGCCCCAGTCTGCGACCGCCGCCTCCGGGAGGGCTCGAGGCCGCCGGCCGGCTTCCTCGGCACCGCTCGGGGCCCATGCCCGCTGCGGCCTCCACACACCCAGAGCAGCACCGGCCACGGGACCTGCCTGGAGGCCGTCCACGGAGGGGAGGCCGTCCACGGAGGGGACGGCGCCCCAGCCCCACGGGGCCAGCGAGTGTTGGAGAGGTGGTGGGTGCAGTGGAGGCCCCCAGGGCTTAGTTTTACTTAATTTTACTGCCTGTGACTTTAACCGTAAATGGCAACAGACGCCTTGTGGCGGCCAAATCGGGCAGTGTGGAGTCCACCCCGGGACATGGGTGTGCGGGGGGGGCACTGGTGGGTGGGCCCCCAAATGCAGGAGAGGTTGCCATCGGCCCCCACTCTGCGTTTCTCTGAGCCTGTGTTAGAAGAGATCAGCCCGTCACGGACATGCGGCCTCCTGCCCCTGGAATGAGGACGACGTGAGCCCCAGGGCCTGGGCGATCGGGCGACCGCATGCACGGAAGATGCCGGAAGTCCCAGGACCCACCCGACTCACCTTTATGATCACAATGGCCATCATGGCAGCTGACGTGGAGAACATGACAGCTGGAAGCAGCATGACCACGGCGGCCCCGACGCTGGTCTGGAAGAACCCGATCGCCGCCAGCCAGCCACTGTAAGGGGCGAGAGCGCAGAGTGGGTGCCGGCACGCCCGCCAAACTCGGGCCCAGCACCCTTCATGTGTAAACAGCTCCAATGAATCGACAACGATAAAAACGACTGGCAGAGAAATGGGTTATTCGTGCGAGGGCTTGCGGGGCCAGTGCACACAGGGAACGATGCTTAAACCCAGCAGAGAGGAATGCAAGCTAGAACACGGGCACACGTGCTGTGGGGGAGGGGCCAAGAGGAGCACTGCACCGGTGGGAGCGCGTCCCTTTGCGGGGGACAGTGGGAGTGACCTTCAGAAAGCCCTCAGTGCTCATCTCCTGCCCCCCGGCTGTCCTCCAAGAAGTCACACCACAACTGTGACTTATAATAATGAAAAGCTGGCAGTGGCGCAAACGCTCACCAGTGGGAAACGGCACACACGCAGAAGCGTGCCACGGCCATGGGACCGAATGCTGAGGAGACGTTAGCAGAACCGGAGTGGAAAAGAAATTGAAGAGAAAACAGAACAGCAAGACTGTACAAGACCCGTGCTGCCCACTGCACACGTGCGGGGCAGAGAGAACGCTCACGCCTGCCTCGGGGCTGGGGGGAGGGGGGCAGGAAATAACCACTGCTGACATTTCATCATATTACAGATTTTTCTTTCTAAACAGGCTCCGCGCCCAATGTGGGGCTTGAGCTCACGACCCCAGATCAAGAGCTGGATCCTCTACCGACTGAGCCAGCCAGGCAACTTGAGACTTATTTGTTTTAAGTAGCCTCACACCAAGAGCCAAGCCCAACGCAAGGTCTGAACTCATGACCCCGAGATCAAAACCTGAGGTGAGATCACGACTCAGACACTTAACTGACTGAGCCATCCAGGTGCCCCTTGAGATTCCATTTTTCCAAGCAGCCGTTTGTAAGAACCCCTGTGTTTGTAGCAACACAGGGTCCAAGCTTCAAAGAACGTAAAAGAATACGTGGTAACTGGGAAATAACCACCAGCTCGTTACTATTACCGGAACCCCGTGCTTTATTCCGGTTTCATCGCTGCTCCGCTGGCATCCCTGTTCCAGACCCTGCCGCGCGGCCACATCCACCGGAAGTCCAGCCAGGCCACCAGCACGGGCTCGTGCGTCCCCCTCCCTGCTCGGGGGAGCATCACGCCCAGAGACGCAGAAGCAGCGCCGCCCAGCACGCACAAGGCAGAGCCCCGCGTCTCTAGAGGCTGCCAGTGTTTGCTCGCGCCTTCCGCAACCGCGTGAGGACTGTGGCGCAGTCAGCGGCACGCGGGCTTTCCCGGGAGCGGGTTTAGGGACAATGCCACGCTCTCACCGAAAGGGAAGCTTTGTGTCCTCACCCAAGTGCGTTAAGTGGGGACAGTCAGAGGACCCCCCCCCAGCCGGCAAGGTGCTGTGTGTCGGGGTGTCTGAAAATGACCCTGGCCTTGGGGACAGACCTGCTGCCCGTTCCCACTCGGCCTCAGGGGCTGCCCAGGTGGCTCAGTAGGTCGAGCGTCTGACTCTTGATTTCGGCTCAGGTCGCGCTCCCAGGGTTATCAGATCAGGCCCCATGTGGAGCTCTGTGCTGGGGAGCCGGCTTGAAATCCTCCCTCCCTCTGCTCCCCTGCCACTAAAATAAAATTAAAAATTTTTAAATAAAAAACTTTAAAAAATCCCAAAAAAAGAACCATCACCAGGGAGGGGAGCCTCGGCTGAGTGCTCAGGCCGAGGGAGAGGTGGGGGAGAGCCCGCGGCGGGTGTGAGGGCAGCGAGCGTGAGCACAGCCCGGTGTGAGCGCAGCCAGGCAGCTGGAGGGCTCGGACAGGTGCCGCGGGCTCCTGGGAGGGGAGAAGCGCCGGCTCTGCTGGGGCGCCACCTTGGGGATGGATGCTCTTCGGCCAGATCTGGAGTGCCGGAGGAGGGGCCGGGTGGGCGGGGCCCCAGCCTGAGGACGGCGGTCTCCGGGCAGGTGACCGCGCCCACGGGCTGAGCGCAGGACTGGGAGACTGCTCCGCAGCACCAGCCTCCCAGCAAGCCCAGCAGTGAGGATAACCTCGTTTACGACCCCGAATGACGGCACTCAGGTTCTAGAGACAGCGGGTGACAAACTGGGCTCCATCAGAACCAAGTGGATGAGTGACGAAGACTGCTGCATGCCATCCGTGTCAGGGAGACGCCACGGCATCAGCGCTGGGGAGCAGGGAGGATGGAGAGGAGTGGACGCCGAGGGCAGGGGTCAGGGAGGAGACGAGCGGGTCCTGGGTCGTCCCCCACGGCTGCTCAGATCACGGGGCTGGAACCGGGGAGAGGACGACAAGGCGTGTTAAAGAACGGAGTAGACACAAGGCCTGGGGAGTCCGGCAGCTCCCCAGAAGGCCAACCAGCTGCACGTCACCAAGCCATCTGGCAGCGGGCACACCCGAGACACAGAGCTCCGCAGCACCGCTAACGGGCGACACGCACAGCCAGCCAGTGCCTGCCAGCAGGGGGAGGGCGCCCGTGTCCACCGCGCATGCGCGCCTCAATCAGACGCATTCAACGCGCACGCGCACGTCTACAAATAACCGTGTCCACCGCGCACGCGCAAGCCCATAGATGACCGTGTCCGCCGCGCACGCGCACGTCCCTCGGTCACCAGCAGGAGGAGGCGCCCACACCCGCTGCCCCGCGGACGGATCCCGAACACAAGACGCTCAGGGAGGGAACCGGAGACGAGAGGCCACACGGGTGTGAGTCCACGTGTGTGAAACGTCCAGAACAGGCCCATCCATGGACGGGAAGGGGCTGGTGGGGGCCGGGGAGGGGGTGATGGCCCATTGGGGCAAGTTGCTTTTGGGGCAGTTAACATTCTGGAACTGAATAGAGGTGATGGCTGCACCACCCTGTGAACGTACTCTAGCCACTGAATTGTTCACTTTAAAAGAGTGAATTTCCGGTCTGTGACACATACCCCACCAAAGCCATTATTCTAAAAACTCTGGGAACTACAGGACAGTCAAGCCTGTTTCTCCGATGAATCAATCAGAGAAGAGGGAGGCGTGCAAAGACTGGGGAGAGCTTGCGACCGACACCGACAGACTGCGACGTGCGTGCCGTGCGTGCCTCCTCCGTGGTCGGATCCGGGCAAACTGCTACAGCAAAATTTAACTAAATGCCACGCGGAATCCTGACCAGGAGGGCGCCCGTGGAGACGCGGACATCCGAACGGGCCGCGCCTGGGCACCAGCACTGCCGCCGCGCACACCTGGGGTCGTGCCCAAGGCGTGTCACATGCCCCCGGGGGTGCGCGGCCACACGTGTCCCGTCTCTGCACCCTTCCGTAAACCTCAAAGTGGCCTGACATAAAACACCCTCCCTACTCAAGGGGCGCGCGGGGGGCTCAGCCAGTGGCCCGGGCGAGTCTTGATCTCAGGGTTGGGAGTCCAAGCCCCACGTGGGCCATAGAGATTACTTTAAAAATAAAAATGGAGCACCTGGGGGGCTCAGTCAGTTACGCATCAGACTTCGGCTCAGGTCATGATCTCATAGTTCCTGAGTTCGAGCCGGTGTTGGGCTCTGTGCTGACAGCTCAGAGCCTGGAGCCTGCTTCGGACTCTGCGCCTCCGCCTCCCCTTCCCCCTCCCCTGCACAAGCGAATGCACTCTCTCTCAAAAATAAACATTAAAAATAAATAAATAAAATCGAACTCACGAACCAAGCCACCCAGACGCCCCCCAATGTGGGTTCTGAACTCACAACCCCGAGACCAAGGACTGGACGCTCTACAGACCGAGCCAGCCTGCTTAAAGCAGAAAGAACCTCAGCGAGCGGACGGCCCGAAGGAATGAAGGCTGCTTTCTGAAGCGTGAAGCAGCACCGCGGGCTCGTACGTGCAGACGCAACGGACGGACGGACGTGTACGTGGCAGAGGTTCTCTTCCTTGGCGGGTTCACAGGCAAGTGTTTGCAGCGGAGAGGACCACCGTGCGGAGCCACAGACCCGCAGGACGCAGGGCTGGCTGCGCGCCGCGGACGGCACCCCGAGAGCATCTCCGAGGCTGTGCCTGACCGTCCCTGGGAAACGACCCGCGGCTGCTCTGTGTCCCACGAGGAAGGCCACGAGCAGGGACTGGCCTCGGGACCAGCAGCACAGGGAGACCGTGGGCCGGGCTTTCAAAGGGAGTGCACCTTGGCAGAGCGGCGCCTTCGGGTCCCAGCTCCCTGCTCCGAGCCCTGAGGCGGCCAAGGGGCCGGCGGGGGTGGCTGGTCCACCAGCACCCGGGGATGTACCTGCCTGAACATTCAAAGAAGCCAGAGTGGGGGCGGGGGCGTGCCCCTGGGGAAACGAAGGGCCCCCGAGGCCCCGGCCCACCCGTGCTGGCCCCAGGCCTGGCAGCGGAACGGAGGCGCTGACCGGGAGCGCTGTGACAGCAGACGGGCCTGCATCCCCACCGCGGGTGCGGCGTCCCCCTCCTCCCCAGTCCTTCAGAGCAGCTCCCTGCCCCAGCCCACCAGCTGGTTGGTCACTTGTCCCCTGCCCTGTTTGGCCCGCACTCAAGGAGGAAAGGGGCACTCCTGAAGCCCCCTTTCTGCAAGCCGACCCCCGAAGAAGGCGCACACCGCCAGCCCAGCGGGGCAACCGGCGTGGGGGTGGCGCTGGGCCTGACACTTCCCTCCCCGGAGGCCGGCTCCCGAGGCTGGCCCCCGGCGGCATCTGGAACCAGACGCCGGGGCTCCTGCCACCCTCGCCAGGGTTGAACCCCTGTCCCGGAGCCGTCTGTGCAGACACGGGGTTTGTGCTGAGGACCCGCTCCCTTCCTGGGGCCTGGGTCTCCGCCCGAGCCCGGCACAGGGGCCTGCTGACTGACCCCCCGTGGGAACGTGGGCACTGGCTCTCTACGCCCCCTGGAGACCACCGCTCACACACGGTCATGTGTCATTTGGGGGAATTAAGCGCATCCTGGGGACACCCACTCTGGGAGAGGATTCTGGAAGCTTGGCTTGGTGTCCCCGCCCCCACCCTCCATCCCTTTGCCCTGAGTTCAATTTACTTCCTATCCTTTCTCTGTATAACCACGGCCTTGGGGACCGCCATCTGCTGAGCCCTGGGGGACCCTCCCGGCACACCCCTGCCCCTGGAGTCCCAAGCCAGCCCCTCCCTGGCCCTCTAGACCCAGCTCTGAGAGGGCACCAGGCCTACACGGAGGGCGGGAAGACCTGGGGGAGACCATCCTGGAGACGGTCCCAGGTGAGAAGGGGACTTCTAGCCTCTGTAAAGGGGGCAGAGGACACAGGAGGGGATGACAGCAGGGCGGAGCTGAGGAGCAGCCTCAGGAGGCCACGGACACCCTCCTGGGGCCTCAAAGAACAAGAGAGCACACGTTTGACGTACGGTGACCAGGACAGAGCCTCGTGGCTCTCCCAGGGGACAGAGGAAAGAGTGACAGGAGTGAAACCTGGGACGAGGGCAACGAGGCGCCCCCAGCTGAAAGGCGCCATGGGGACACGGCAAGGACCACAGCACGCGACGCCCACCCACAGGGAATGAGCCCCCGATACCCTGAGATGCCGACCGAGAGGCCGCACGAGACACACACGAGCACGGAGGCCTGTGACGTCACAGCGCTGAGAAGGCTGAGCACACACGCAGGACGCTTGGTGCCGCGGACGTGACCTGGGGGCGCCCATGTCTTCATCCTGGGACCTGTCCCCTCACGCAGCAGAGGGGGCCTTATCAAGGTCCCTGGAGGGGGGGTGACCCTGGGGGCCCGGTGTCCTCAGGAGAGGGAGGCAGAGGGATGGGCGGACCCCGCGCCGCTATCCATGAGGATGGAGGAGGGGCCACAGGCCCAGGAGGCGGCACCTCCAGAAGCCGGAAGGGCCCTGCCCACGCCCGGGTGTGAGCCCCAGGGGGCCCCTGTCAGATCTCAGAGCGCAGAACTGTGAGATAAACCTGCTTCCCTTCCCGCCACCAAGTTTGCTGTGATTCGCGCCGGCAGCCGTGGGCCCAGGTACGAACCCCTCCAAGCGAAGGGAAGCCGGACTCGCTCTCCGGCTGTGTGCTGAGCCACTCCTCCCGGGACACGCCGCCGGACCACACCTCCCAGTGTCCCCGGTGGCCCCAAGCGCATCCCCGGCAGAACCCCGAGGGCAGCAGCCCTCCAGTGCGGGTGCTCACGACGGCAAGGACACACCCGATTCCACACGCGTCACGCCCTGCACGGCGGCCCGGGGGCCTGGCTCACCACGCGCCCCATCCTGAGAGGCCGATCGCCTGGATGACGGTCAGGACGAACTGGGCTCCGAAGATGAAGAAGAAGGCCATGAAGTTGAAGGAGCTGTCGGCTCTGTGGAGGGAGGGACAGCCGTCACTGGGCCCGGCCGGAGAGGGGACCCGCTGCCTCCCCCAGTCAGCCCAGGGCTCGGGGACCATCTAGGGGCAAACACGGCACGCTCCTGAGTCACGTGGCCCGATGGGGGTGAACGTCCACAGAAGCCAAGAGGTGTCAACAACCTAAGTGTTCACAAATGCACGAGCAGACAGACACACGCACACACAGACACACACACACACACACGTCCACCGCGCACGCACACATCTCTCGGCCGTGAGCAGGAGCGAGGCGCCCACACCCGCTGCCCCGAGGACGGACCCTGAGCACACGACGTTCAGGGAGGGAACCGGACACGAGAGGCCACAGGAGTGTGAGTCCACGTGCGTGAACCGTCCAGAACAGACCCATCCACCGACGGGAAGGGGCTGGTGGGGGCTGGGAATCACTGGGAAGGGGTGATGACTGATGGGGACGGGATGGAATGTTCCGGAACTAGAAAGATCACGATGATGGGTCCACAACCCCGGGAAGATACTGGAAACACGGAGTCAAGCGAATGCGCTGGCACACAAAGGGTCTCCCAACGAAGTTATTAGAAGACCACAGCCGGACTGGCCATGGCCCGCAGACCACAGACGTAACCTGTCCCCGACCAGAGCGGAGAAAGGAGCCCAGGTGCCAGGCGCAGAGCAGGCGCAGGTCCCGGGAGCGGGCCCGGCACGGACCTGAGCGCACGCGGTCAGGGGTCCTGGCTCCTCCCGAGGCCCCTGGAGATGCCCCCACTTACCGGAAGGCCTTGTAGGCAGGCCGGAACCAGCACACATAGCCGCAGGGGGAGAAGAGCAGCAGCCAGAGCAGGGCCAGGCCAAAGTTGGCTCCCGAGCCGCCACCGATCCACCAGGCCAGGCAGGCGATGAGGTTGACCCCCAGGGTGGCACAGTAGACTGGGGACAGGGGCGAGGAGGGTGAGTGCTGGCGGAGGGCTCAGCGCGGGGCCCGGGAGGCCAGGGAAGGGCTCGGGGGACGTCATTTTGTTGGAAAGACCAAATTTATCCCAGAAACCTTGGGATCTCACGCCGGAGGATGGGGCAAAGTCTGTGGCCTGGAGGTGCCCCGCCCCGCCCCCGCCCCCGCCCCGCCCCTGCCCCTCCGGCTCACATAGCCACAGGCGGTAGATCCTCTTCACCAGGAGCTGGTGCTCAATGGGTATCTCGTCGGAGAAGTTCTGGTAGAAGCAGGGCTTCAGGGGGATGAACTTGGGCAGCGGTGGGAAATTGTTCTCCTTTTCTGCAGGGACAGAAATGAAACCAGGCTAGGGGACTCGGGGACTGCCCCGAACGCGTCCCTGACCCGATCGCCAGTACCTGTGGGCATGTCGCCTCACGCGGCAGAGGGGACCTTGTCACGGCCCCTGAGGCGGGGGTGACCCTGGGTACCCGGGGGCCCAGTGTCCTCACGAGGTCTTCTCGAGAGGGAGGCAGAGGGCTGGAGGCAGAGAGACGGGCGGACCTCGTGCTGCTGGCCGTGAGGACGGAGGAGGGGCTGCGGGCCAAGGATGGGGCGCCTCTGGAAGGCGGAAAACGGGGGAGACGGGGCTTCCTGGGAGAAACCGGCCCTGCCCAGACCTGGGTGCTAGGACTTCTAACCCCGTGAAGGTGGCTTAAATCACTATGTCGTTGTGACGACTCCTCAGAGCAGCCACAGAAGACAGGCAGACTGGGTGGCAGAACCCCAGTGCTGGTGACGGCTGACTCTGAGGCACGTCCTGGCGTTCTGAGTGCGTGAGCTTTTGGGTGAAGCTCTAAGAAACGACCACGAACCAGGAGGTTTCAACCAAAAGGATCGATTCTCTCCTACTCCTGGAGCCCAGAAGTCTGGGGTCAAGGTGTCCACGACCTCACATCACCACGTGGCAGGACACGTCTCCCGAGTACCTCGGAGGACCAGACCTCAAACAAAACAGAGAAGACTTCTGCCCTCAAGGGGCTGCCCTCCCGGCCAAGGGGAGCCCAACGGTAATTGCGACGAACAGGGAGGCTGCGGCGCGCGGGAAGACGCTGTGCGCAGGCGCGGGCCGCCAGGGACGAGTGCGGCCCGCTGCGGTTGAACAACGGGGTCAGGGTAGGCCTCCCCCAGAAAGGCAGTATTGGAACCAAGACTCCAGAAAGTGAAGAGAGGTTCTGGCCCACGCAAAGGCCCCGGGGTGAGTGCCAGGGGCTCTAGAGCCAGTGGGAAGACCAGGGGCTGGAGGGGAGGGTGGGTAGAGGAAGACCACACCTTACTGGCCACAGAGAAGCCTGCCGAGGGACACAGGATGCCGTGGAGCACGCCAAGCCTGAGCGGAGTGGGGGCTGGACCCCACCCCAAGCTTGTCGGCTCTGAGCCTCCGCGAGGAGACACAGGAGAAGGGCCTCTCCAGCACAGCCTCTGTGCCGCGGTCACAGGCCACCACCCTTCAAGGTTCCTGCCCAGGCCCCAGCAAGGACCCCACCAGGCCCAGCCCTGCTGCCCTCTCCTCCCCTGACGTGTGACTCCCTGCTCCCCCTGCCCACAGTGAGGATGGGGTGACGCCTCCGGGGATCGAGCTGACGGCACACCCTGTGACGAGGAGGAGGTAGAAAGCCACCAGGCAAGTCACACGCCCCGGAAAACCCTGCCTTCTTGGCAGATGACAAGCCCCGAGGGAACCCCGTGCGCAGACCCGGGGCTCAGGGGCCTGGGGTCCGACCCCAGGAGCACCACTACCAGCTGACCCCAGGCGGCCAGGGCCCCACCCGCCCTACGGCTGAGCCGGGGGGCAGACGCAGGGACCACAGGGTGACTGTGTGTGGAGGGCGTGCACTCGTGGCTGGCTGGCACCTGGCCGAGGCTCGGGGCCCCACCCGCCCTACCTGAACAGCCCTCCCCTCTTCCTGGGCGGGGCGGGCAAACCCGTGAGGGAGCGAGGGTGTCCTCTCACGCACTTGGCTGGGAGCCCAGGTGTGCAAACCTCACGCCTACACTGATGTCGGCGACCAAAGGGGCCCCAAGGCAGAAGGCCTGGCCGGACCGGCAATCCTGGGGAAGCCGGCCTCTCGCCCTCATCTGGCTTGGAGCTAGGAGGCGACCCAGACACCCGTCGTGGGAGGAGGGGGGTGGGGCGCTACGGTGGATCCGGCCACCAGGGGACACCTCCCAGAGGAAGAGGCAAGCTGGATTCTCCGGCTGCAGGGCCTCGGGCGAGACTTACCAGACATTTCTGCTGTGACAACCGGCGGGGCAGAAGCCTACAGCCACCTGGAGGGGAGACAGCCACAGTCAGGAGGTCCCCAAGGCTGCCGGGGGACCCCCACACCAGCTGCCGGCCCAGCAGCTCCTGCAGGTAGAGTCCTTGCCTCCAGGCCACCCCGGGGATGTCTGCGCTCTGGTCCCAAAGGCCAGCCCCAAACCGGCCGGGCCAGCCCCATTTGCCACCTCCCTTCAGAGCCGCGTCGGCAGCAGGCAGGAGAGGGATCAGGCTGTTGCCACATCACACACTGTGTTCCCGGGACCCCTCAACCGACCCCCATTGCCCTCCCAACCCCCGAAGCTTTCTCTTTATCCAGACTGGCTCTGAGCACCTCCTCGGGCCACAGACCCCGACTTGTGAGTCACTAAGAACTGGGTTTGCGCTCGCTGCTGTGTGGCATTACGCACATCACGCAACCTCTCTGGTCTGCAGTTTTCACCCCTGCAAGCCTTGCAGAGCTGAGGCTCTTGTCATGACCCAAGCCAAGTACCTGGCACCCCAGCGGCCCTTCCAACGTGGAGCCACGTGAGCTGGCGTCATGGAACAGCCCCATGTACCAGGCTGCCACCAACACACATGCCTGAAGAGAACGTGCCAGTCCCTGAAGGCTCTGTGGGTGGGCACTACCATCTCCAGAAAATAAGCCACGATGCAGCCATGCCCGGCGCCCACCAGGGCCTCGTGGCACAGCTGGGCCCGGCGTGGGCAGGGAGATGGGAACCTACAGACATCTCTCTCACGCACGGCCTCGGTGAGACGGTTCCGGTGACAGTTTCCGGGGTCCACGCCCCCCTCACCGAGACCCTTCTGCCCGTACACTTGGTGGGCTCACGGCCCCGCCCCACCGCCCGTCTGCCGCACTGGCTCATGGGCGGACCCCGTCCCCTGGCCCCGTGGGCTGGGACAGGCCAGGAGCAAATCCCCAGGGCTCAAGGGCAGGCTCAGAGCGGGGACGGCCGGGGCGCCAGGTGGCCCTGTGACCCAATCGTGCGCGGCTGCCGGACGGACGCGCATCGCTCCTGGCGCTAACCGCTCTGCGGCAGGCCACCTGAGAAGGACGGGACACGGGACGGCCAGAAGGAGCCTTTCGGCGGGGTGAGCCCAGGCCGGCAGGCTACCCCCTAGCGTAAACACAGCCTGGCCGGCCAGGACAGAGGCGGAGGCCACGCGCCCGGGGCTCGTTCCCGGCCCCCTGGCTCAGAAGCCCCCTCCCCTGTACAGAGCCCAAACCCCGGAAACGGTTACTCCGACCCAGGCACCCTCGGCCACCGCAGCCCCATGCCTCTGTCAACAGACACCGACCTGGTTTGGGGGCGTTTATTTTCACACATAGAGCTACCTTGTGACACCTGAGACACAGGAGACACTGTCCCAGCGGGCCCGCGGGCTGGGGGCAAAGGGCAGCTGGAGAAGGAAGTCCGAGTGCCCAGCTCCCCGGCCCAGGGCGGACCCCCGCCACACTCAAGCCCAGGGAAGAGCTCGGCTAGGCACACACGGGCTCCGGGACGGGAGACGCGACGGTCCCTGGAACTGACCGGCGGGATCACAGCCCCCGGGACGACGAGGCACGCGGGGGCCTGCCGGCGCAGTCTGACGGGAGGCTGAGCCGCCAGCAGCAGAGCCCGGGCCCGGGTCCGGCGAGCACGGCCGCTTACGCGCCGGGGTGCAGCCGGCGGCACTGGGCCTCCAGAACCCCCCGGAACACCTGGAAGCGGTGGTTGAGGTCCGGCCGGGCGTGGATGCGGAAGCGGGTGCCCAGAGCGCCGTCGGGCGAGGGCGCCCCGTAGAAGACGCGCTGCACGCGGGAGTGCACCAGGGCCATGGCGCACATGGCGCAGGGCTCGCGGGTGACGTAGAGGTCGTAGCCGGTGCACACGTAGGGCAGGCTGTCCCCGTGCGTGTCCCCGTCCTCCTCCAGCTTGCGCACGGAGCCCGCGCGGACGCCTTGCGGGGCGAGGGCCGGGGCAAAGGAGCAGGCGGGGTAGGGGCGGAGGTCGTAGGCGCCGCGTCCTTGGCCCTGGGCCACCAGGTCGATGCACACCATGGCGGCGTGCAGCAGGGGGCTGGCCGCGCTGCTGCAGTCGTGGCCCGTGGCCAGCACGCGGCCCGAGGCCGGCTCCACCACCACGGCCCCCACCGCCCTCAGGCCCCGGGCGGCGGCCTGCCGCGCCGCCCACACGGCCCGCTCCATGTGGCCCTGCATCGCCGCCTGCTCCTGCGCCGAGAAGAGCCGCCCGGCCAGGGCGCGGGTCACCTGCCTGTCCTCGTGGAAGGACGTGGGCCAGTGGGCGCGCGCCGCCTCGAACTGGCCTCTGGTCAGGGGCGGCCGGGCGGGCACGGGCACCAGGAAGGGCGGCCCCAGGCCGCGAGGGTCCACGGCCGGCCTCGGGAGGAGCTCGGCGAGCGACCTGGCCCCCGGGGCGGGCCCCGCCAGGCACAGCAGCATCTCCAGCGCGTGCGGGCAGCCGGCGTCTCGGCTGGGCCGCACCCTCTTGAGGTGAGGCTGGGCGGGCAGCGGGTGCACGGCCGACACCTCCTTGAGGAGGCGCGAGGTCTGGCGCTTGTCGAGGACGGGCGCGGCGTAGGCCAGCACCAGCTCCACGTCCCGGGACTGCTGCTCGGACAGGACCGGGAGGGCTTGCCACGGCGCCGGCTGGGGGCTCGCGGCCTCCTCGTCCCCACGCTGCTCCACGCGGCCACGGGCGGGGTCCATGCTCGGCAGGGCTGGACTGTGGGAGACAGAGACCGGGGCAGAGCACCGTCCGTGAGCCGCAGGCGCCGGTCCCGGGTCCCAGGAGCCTGCGGAAGCCGAAGTCCGGGAGCTCCGCCCACTCGAACGCGCCAGCGGCCGGGCTCGCCCTGGGCTCCCGCGGCCTCTCGATCTGCGGAGCTCAAGCCATCGCCGGCGGCCTCCTCTCCCTCCGCGAGGTGCCACGGGCCAACACGCACACGGGATCTCGGAGACGGGGCGAACGCGAGCGGTCTCGGTAACTGTCTTCACACTGACTACGTGCGCAGGTGCCAACGCTCCGGGTTTCAGGTTAAGTGCACGCGTTATCACAATGAATTTCACCTGTTTCTTGGTGCACTTTTTTTTTTTTTGGAAATGCAGCTTCTAAAACACTTACTGTTACGCGTGTGCCCGCATCGTAACCCCGCTGGCCGGGACTGCCTCGGATTACATATGAGCTAAACCACGGGTCATCTGGACGAGGTCCCGCGGCACCGAAGGTGGCACCGGACGCCCAGAGCACACCGCCCCCTGGCGTCCTGGAGTGGACCCGCCCCCTGCCCTTCCCCGCGGACAGGGAAGTGCCGGAGTCATCTCACAGCCGTGGGCTTCCGCCTTCCCTGACGCGCCTCAGGTGCCCATTTATTCATCAGCCAGGCCTGCTGGAGGGCACGGGACCCCCCGGCCCACCGCAGCACGTCCTTAGCTCACAGATTTGACAAAAGTACAGTATCGGGGGGGCCGGCGGCAGCCACGAGAGGCAGAGAGGGTAGAGGGGCCCTGTGTGCGCCCACAGTACTGTGCCCGCAGGGCCCGTGGCACCGACTCTGAATCTGCTCCCGGCACACACCACGCCCAGGACCCCAAGCTCCCACTGTCTCCATGCAAAGTGCACAGTCTCACGTGGCCTCCGGTAGCACAACCTGAGGAAAACGGGCATAAGCGAGGCTGCCAGTGGGACGCCACCGGCGGGGCCGCCGGCTCCGAGGCAGAAGGAGGAAAACTCGCGGGACGGTCACCGTGTGAGCCAGCCACCGCTCCTCTCCACGCCCAGGCACGTGCCCAGGAGAGCTGAGAACACACGGCCACAAAGAACCCTGCGCACGTGTGCTCACAGCAGCCAGACGGTGGATCCAGCACAAGCACCCTTCGACGGTTGGACACAGGCAGGCGTCCACCGCGCACACGCACGCCCCTCGGCCGCGAGCAGGAGGAGGCGCCCACACCCGCCGCCGCCGCCCCGCGGACGGACCCCGAACACACGACGCTCGGGGAGGGAACCGGACACGAGAGGCCACACGGGGTGCGAGTCCATGTGCGTGAACCGTCCGGAACAGGCCCATCCACGGACGGGAAGGGGGCTCTGGGTGCCGGGGGAGGAGGCAGGGGGTGACAGCTGATGGGGACGGGGCTGCTTTCGTGGGGGGAGTGGAGATTTCTGCAATAAGGTAGTGAGGGGAGTTCGGCGCCCCCGCGAGGGTACTGAAGCCCACGGAGCCGTGCGCCCACGCGCGTGAGCGGCGCTGCAGACCGCTGGCGAGGCGGGGAGGGGGAAGGACGCGCGGCAGGCGCCAGGTCAGCAGACTCCACGCAACGCCGGCCCGCTGGTGCGGTCCCCACCACGTGTCCTCCCAGCGACCCCGGAGGGAGCTCCTGGCACTGGCCCCGTTCTACAGGACAGAGCGGAGGCTCCGTGAGCTGAAGGACCTGCCTGGGGCCACAAGGCAGCGACGGCAGAGTCACAGTCCCAGCAGGCGGGCACTCACGGCTCACCGCCTCTGCCTTTGGAGCCCCTGGTGTGCGGCGGGGGCCCGAGCCCCCTCCCAAGATAAGAAATCAGCAGCTTCGGAGACAGCGGCCCGCCTGAGCCCCCAACCCCAACGTCGTCCAGCGGCAAGCGGTGCCCCCGCACGAGTGTTCTGCACAAACGCCCAGGGGTCTGGGGCCGGCGGGCGGCTGCTGGACCTGGGCTCCACCTCTGTCCCCAGAGCTCCGGACGAGGCCCCAGCTCCAGGCACCCGCTGCCGCCACCCCCACACACTCTGCTGGTCCTGCCCAGCTCAGGCCCCACCCCGGCACCTCCAGGGACAGCCGTGGCCGGCTCAGAACCGTCTGTTGGCACTTCTGGCTGCAGGGCCTCTGCCCTGGTGTGCAAGTCCAGGGGCCCGGGAGATGGGACCCTAGCCCCGAGTCCCCTGGGCAGCTCGGCACCTCCCCGCCGGAAGCAGGGGTGCTCCGGGACCCCCGAGGATACGGGGCAGCCGGGCAGCCAGCAGGCGGGCTCTGGAGCCGGCTCTGGGAGGGAGACAGGAAACGGCATTTATACACCCGGTAAAACGCAGGTTTGAGGCCTTGTCTTGACGAAGGCAGGCCGGAGCCTGGACCTGGGTGTGTGTCCCGCCTTGTCCTAGAGGCCCACAGCCAGCCCAGCGGTTCCCTGCCTGTGAGACCTTGGGGACCTGCCCTAGGCCCCAACCTCAGCGTCCCCCCCTGAGAACTGGGAATCCTTCACCACCTCACAGGGCTGAGAAAAGCCACACAAGCCCCACGCTGTCCGAGGGGGCCCAGTGTCCTGGGGTGGGCAGTCCAGGAGGACTCCTCGGAGGCGGTAACCCCAGCTGGACCCAGAAGGCAGGGGAAGCAGGGTGGGGAGTCCTGAGCAGAAAGAACAGCCAGCTAGAGACTCACACACGCCCACAGGGCGGGAGCTGCTGGATTCCAATGCAGCTTCCAGGGCTTGGCTGTCACCTGCGAGCCTAAGGAGCTCCCCACTAGAGCGGGGCCGCTAAATTCGAATTCCGGGCAAGCACAGAATTTGTGAGCGCGGTGGGGTCCCACGCAAGCTCCGGGGCTTGACCCGAACAGGGACATTGCTCGTCGTGTACACGGAATTCTAAGTTCCCAGCGCGTCCTGCGTTTCGCCTGCCCAATCTGGGCCCCCTACAAACGGCCCCTCTGTGCGTGACACTTCGCGAACACGGGGCATGTGGCGTATGGGAAGGGACCCCTTAACCGGGGGGACAGGGTAAGACGAGGCCGTGAAAACCCACGCTTTCAGTAGGGATCAGGAAAGTTTAATGTTTGCCAGCGTTTACCAACGTTTAAGACGCCAGCGGGTAGCTAGCGAAAGGGTGGCCCGGAGGCAGGGGACTGGCCGCGATGACCCCAAGCCCGCGCGCAGGGAAACGGGTGGAGGAGAGGGGCAGCTGGCCGTACGGGGTCTCCACAACCGGCCGCAGGGGCGCGCGCACGCGCAAGAGGTCGGCGGGCGCGGGGAGCGGCGTCCCGCGGCCCGGCCGCCTCGCGCGCACGCGCACACGCGCCGATGCCCCCGGCTGCCTTCTCGCGCCCCGTGCGGCCGGCGCCCCCACGCCAAGCCGAGGCTCTCCTTCGCCGCCTCGGCCCGCCGTCCGTGGGAGCCGGGGCCGCGAGAACCGAACCCCCAGGCCCGCGCTTACCTGAAGAGCCGCACGCGAGCGCTGCGCCTCACAAGTCTTAGCAACCGACCGCCCGCCCCGCCTCCGCCGCGGGGCACGACGGGAGCGTAGTTCCAGGGGCGGGGTCGGCGAGGAACTGGGGCGGGGTCGGAACTACAATCCCCACAAGGCTGCGCGCCGGGCCGCGGAGCGCCGCCCTTCTCTCCAGCGCAGCTCTCGTGACCGGCTGGAGCGCCGGTGAACGCGGAGTTGAGAGTTCAAGACCCCCTGCGGGCGACCGGAAAAAGAAAACCCTCGCTGCCGTTTGGGGAAGTCAGAGTAGGGAGACTGAGGCAGAAGGGCACACCAGCCCGGCTGCAACGCTCCTCCAGCCCGGTTTGCTGCTGCCACGTGGCTCCAGAGGGGCTGTCCTCAGAGACCCGGATGGGTGGGTCAGTTTCCCATAAGGGCCCAGGACTGGGCGATGCTAGGCCTCAGTTTTCCCATCAGTACAGGCGAAAGGGCAAAACGTGCTGATTTTATGAGCAACTCCAATTATTCATGCTAGTTAAACAGATTTAACCCAGCTGCTCTCCACCAATGGGACATCGGCCAATGTCTGGGGACATTTGTGGTTGTTGCAAGTGGGGGGTGCACTTGGCATCAAATGGCACCAAAACCGGCAGGCCAGGAGGTCCCTCAGCACCTTGCGGTGCACAGGACGCCCCCAACACAAGCAACCCCAAATGTCCACAGGTTGGAGGTTGGACGACCCTGGTTTAACCCCTTGGCTGACTAAGTAGAAAAATCCAGATCTACTGAATTCCATTTTCCGGATGCTTCCTTCCTGCGAGAACCAAGGAATTCCCCCTGGAAGATCTGTCTGATGTCTAAGGGGGCAGCTGCAGGGGAGAACCCTGGCTGCTACCATCTCCCTCAGTCCCTCCACCCTGCCAGGCCGAGAATCAATCCGCAGGTGTTTCTCTTAGTTTGCAAAGCATGGCCAGATGTCCGCGTTTTTTCCCGGTAAAACAACATCCCAGGAAACAAAGTTACTCACAGCGGGTCACTTTCCTTTTTCTCTTACAAATAAAAACTCAGATTAATATATGGATTTGTGTTAGATTTTTTTTTTTTTAACTTTATTCATTTTTGAGAGAGACAGAGTGTGAGCGGGGGAAGGGCAGAAAGGGAGATACAGAATCCAAAGCAGGCTCGAGGCTCTGTGCTGTCACTGACAGGGGGCTCGAACCCATGAACCGTGAGATCATGACCTGAGCCAAAGTCACTCAACTGGACTGAGCCACTCAGGCGCCCCTGAATTCTTTTTCCAACCTTCAGGAAGCTGAAAGTCCTCTGTCCAGCTTCCTGAAGGTTGGAGGGCACTTTACCGCCCCCAGCAGGTCTCTCAGCAAATGAGCCCTGCCACCTAGACAGACTGCAAAAGAGCTCCAAGCCCCTGTGACACGCACACTCGACTAATCCCCCGCCAGCCTTCGGTTGCTTTCCCCCCACCCCCCCGCCCCACCGGGGCCAGAAGCCGGGGGGCGGGGGGCGCCCGAGTGGCTCCGTCGATTGAGCGTCTGTCTTCGGCTCAGGTCATGATCTCACAGTTTGTGAGTTCGAGCCCCACGTTGGGCTCTGTGCTGACAACTCGGATCCTGGAGCCTGCTTCGGGTTCTGTGTCTTTCACCCTCTCTGTCCCTCCTTGCCTTGCATTCTGTCTGTTTCTCTCTCAAAAATAAATAAACATTAAAAAAAAAACAACCAGAAACCGAGCTGTCCTAACGTTCTAACACCCACCCTCTTTGCGCACATCTTTTTAACCCTTACTTTGCACAGAATTATATATCCGCCCGGTTCTCTGCTTTCCCAGGGGAAAACCCTGAGGCCGATGTAACAATACAGTTAGGAATGATTCCTATTGTCTGAGTGCTTGTCTGCAACCAGACGCTGTTCCAAGCACTTGACATCTGGTCTTTTTTTTAAATTTTTTTTAATGTTTATTTATTTTTGAGAGACATAGAGGCACAGCGTGAACAGGGGAAGGGCAGAGAGAGAGTGGGAGACACAGAATTGGAAGCAGGCTCCAGGCTCTGAGCAGTCAGCACAGAGCCCGATGCGGGGCTCGACCACAGACCGCGAGATCATGACCCGAGCTGAAGTCGGCCGCCCAACCGACTGAGCCACCCAGGTGCCCCTGTTTTAAAGACGAGAAAACATGGGGCGCCTGGGTGGCTCAGTCGGTTAAGCGACAGATTTCGGCTCAGGCTGTGATCTCGAGGCTTGTGAGTTTGCCCCGCGTCAGGCTCTGTGCTGACGGCTCAGAGCCTGGAGCCTGCTTCGGATTCTGTGTTTTTTCCCTCTCCCTGTTCCTCCCCTGCTCAAGCTCTGTCTCTATGTCTCAAAAACAAAATAAATAAACAGTAAAAAAAATTTGTTTTAATTTTTTAACGTTTATTTACTTTTGAGGGAGAAAGAGAGAGAGCATAAGTGGAGGAGAGACAGAGACAGAGAGGATTCAAGCAGACTCTGAGCCGTCAGCACAGAGCCTGATACAGGGCTCAACCTCATGAACTGTGAGACCATGACCTGAGCTGAAGTCAGAGCCTTAACCAACTGAGCCGCCCAGGTGCCCCAAAAATAAATAAATTAAAAAAAATTTTTTTAATAAATAACGAGAAAACAGGGGCACCTGGGTGGTTCAGTTTGTTAAGTGGCTGGCTTGATTTTGGCTCAGGTCACGATCTCATGGTTTGTGAGTTCAAGCTCCACATCCGGCTCTGTGCTGACAGCTCGGAGACCACTTCGGATCTTCTGTCTCCATCTCTCTGCTCCTCTTCCGCTTGTGCTCTCCTAGAAATAAATATTTAAATAAAGAAACAAAACAAGACAGATGGGGTTACTCACACATCCCCTTACAGGCCCCGTGTAGCCTCCCGGACCGCTAAGAATCATAGAGTCAACCTGTCGCACTCACGTGCTGAAGCCCCGTGACCGAATCCCTGGCTTCAGGCCCGATAGGCTGTGCAGTTATTAGAGTGCTCCCTGCAACATTCACAACCACAGCCTTGCCCTACCACCCCCCCCATCTGAGTGGCCTGTCTGCTCCAGGTCACCCCGGGGGTGGGGGCTTGTCAGTAGTGGGCCTCCCAGTGACACCAGGCACAACCCGAACTCCTTTAGCAATGCAGACTCGGGTCCCTGCCCAGATCTGCTGAATCCGAATTCTGGGCTGAGCCCCCCTGGGGATTCCAAGGCGCTGGACTTTGAGAACCAGGCCTTGAGACGCAGTAACTTTGCTCCCCGACATTTGTAATGTCTGGAGATGTCCGTGGTCCTCACGACTGGGGGTGCTCCTGGCATGGAGTGGGTGGGAGCCAGGGATGCTGCTGAATCCCCTACAACCAAGAATCCTCCACCCCAAGTGTCGATAGTCCCAAAGTTAAGAAATCCTGCCCCAGAGCCCAGCAGATGTCCTAACCACGGTGAGGGACCCCGGGCTAGGGTCCTGGGGCACCGAGCCTCAGTTGCCCCACCTGTAAGTTGGAATGATGACAGCACCCATTCGCCTTCGGTTGTTGCAAAGACTGGGACAAGCACGGCGAACGAGAGACGCCAACCCTGGGTCTGCGACGGGGAGGGATCTATTCGGCGGCAGACCCCTGCGCCATAAAACGGAGGCCCTTCTCCCACTTGGCGATATCTACCTAGGGCAACGGGGGCCCTTCCTCAGGGGAACGCCGTGCCCCTGCGTCAGGGGCTAGAAGAATTCCCTTGTCCGCCTACACCCCTGTTCCGTCCTCCACGTCCAGACGTCTAGGCAGCCCGGCCGCAGAGCTGCTGGGAGGACCTGCGCCACGTCCCGCCCCCGCTCGGGAGGAGCAATTTCTATTGGACATAGGGCAGCGGCGGCGAAGCCCGATTGGCCGAGAGGAGCGTGGCGGGGAGTGATGGATGGGCTGGGCGGGGCCTCCGGGGCCCGGCGCGGGATCTGCGCCTGCGGGCTGGCCCCGCTCGGCGCCGGCTGGGGGCGGGGCGGGGCGGGGCGGGCGAGCGCCCCGCCCCCCAGCGGATGGGCCTGCCCCGACGGGCGTCTGCAGGTCCTCAGGCAGCCACGTCTTTTTCTTTCTCAGATGGGGAAACTGAGTCCCTGCTTCCCGTCTTTATTTAAAATGTTATCTCTGCCTCGGACTTGGCTCAGGTCATGATCTCGCCCTTCGGGGGTTTGAGCCCCTCTTCGGGCTCTGTGCTGACAGCTCAGAGCCTGGAGCCTGCTTCCTATTCTGTATGTGTCTCTCTCTGGCCCCTCCCCTGCTCCCTCGCGCGCACGCTCTCTCTCTCTTTCTCTCTCTCTCTCTCTCAGAAATAAATAAAGATTTAAAAAAATTTTTAATATCATCTCCAACACTGTGGTTTTTAAATATATTTCAATAAAATAGTATTTACCTCCATCACTTTTGTTTTTGTTCTTGTGCTCCTGGAAATATTGGGCCCAACTTGAGCTCCTCGCGCTCCTGACCCAGGTCCCAGCTCTACAGAAAGGGTCGTAGGCAAGTGAGTTAAGTGGGTCCACATTTTGGAGCCCCTGCTGCTGTGGTCCGAGTCATTACTGACCTTCAGGGGATGGAGACGGAGGGGACCGGGCTCCTTGGCCTTACATTTAAAAATTGAGTAATTAGGGGCACCTGGGAGGCTCGGTTAAGCGTCTGACTGTTCATATGGGCTCAGGTCATGGTCTCGCAGTTGGGGGGCTCGAGCCCTGTGTCCAGCTTGGGATTCTCTGTCTCTCCCTCTCTCTGCCCCTCCGCTGCTTGCTTGCTCGCTCTCTCTTTCCCAGAATGGATAAACAAACTTAAAAAGATTAAGTAATTAATTAGGTACAATTATCAATGTCCACACATCTATATAAAGATAGAACCCACATACCACACAATTCACCATCTAGGGGCCCCGGGCAGCCGGGTCAGCGGAGCGGGCGACTCTACGTCTCCGGGTGGCCAGTTCCTGCCCCACGCCGGGTGTAGAGATTACTTAAATAAATAAAAACTCACCAAAATATGCTCCCATTTAAAGTATACAGCCAATGGCTTCTAGTACATTCACAGAGCTGGGCACCCATGACCACAATGTGTTTTAGGACATTTGATCACCCCAAAAGGACTGCGCTAGAGGACACGCCGCCGCGCCGAACCCCTGGCGCGCACTGATTGCCCCGACTACAGATTTGCTTCTCCGGACATTTCATGTGAGTGGGACACACAGTCTCAGTCCCTTCGTGTCTCCCTTCTCTCACTGAGGGTGACAGTCTCAAGGTCCCCGCCCACGGTGTGCCAGCACGCCACTCGTCCCTACGGGGGAGTGCTATTCCGCGAGACGGGCCACGTCTGTCCGTTCGGCATGGGACGGACACTCGGGTCGCTTCCACTTCGTGGCGCTCACGAGCAGTGCGGCTGCGAACACGCGTGCACGAGCTTCTGTCTGGACCTTCGCTTTCATTTGCGGGACCGGATGGCAAATGCGTTTAGCCCTTGGAGGAGCAGCCGGCCCGTTTCCGGCAGCGGCTACACCGCCCCGCCTGCCCGCGTGCGAGCGCTCTGACCATCACCAGCACTCGTTACTGCCTGTCTTCTTGAAGATGGCTGTCGTAGCAGGTGTGAGCTACCGCCTCGCTGTGGTTGGGGCTTGCATTTCCCCGGTGAGTCCAGATGCGGCGGTGACAGTAATTATTGAGCACCTACTAGGCGCCAGCCCCTTTCCCGGGCCCGGGACACAAGGCTCTGGAAAACAGACTTGATCCTTGCCCATAGAGATCCTGAGCAATGGAAGGAGACAGGTGCCACCCAAGGAGGACGAGAAGGGGGAGGTCGGCCCTTCAGAGTGAGTGCTCCGCAGAGGGCCGGAGGCAGGTGGGGCCTTCGCGGGGGCTGAATGGCTGAGGAACACGAAGTGGTCACGGAAGACGTCTCTGTGGAGGCGACACTTTCCCTGAGCCCCGAACAATGAAATGTTTTCTGTGGGGAGAGCATTCCATGCACAGGGAACAGCCAGTGCAAAGGTCCTGAGGCAGACAGACCCCTGGCTTAGCATAGTCGAAGCAGAGACAAGAGCCCACAGGTTGGAGTTTGGTGACCGCAGGGGCTCAAGGGCGAGAAGCCGAGAGAGCCCGAGGGCGCGGCCACTTAGCAAAACCATTTGGCAGTTTCCATTAAGGCTAAATTCATGCATATTCTCTGACCACTCAAATCAAGTCCTGAATAGGTAGGTAGGCACCTGTTACGGACCTAACCATGCCCCTCCCCCCAATTTATACCTTGGACCTGTCAAGAGCGCAGAATGTGACTGTCGAAACACAGAATCCTTCCAGAGGTGACCACATTAAAATGAGGCCACAAGGGTGACCCCGATCCACCGTGACTGGTGTTCTCATAAGAAAAGGAGATGGGAACACAGATGCACACCGAGGGAACGACCCGTGGGGACACGGGGAGAAGGCAGCGTCTACCCGCCGAGGAGAGCGGCCTCAGGAGAAAACGGCGGACACCCCGATCGCAGACCTCCCCCCTCTAGGGGAGAATCAAAGTCTACGGTTTAGACGGTCCCCCACCCGCGTCTCTGGCAGCGCCGGCACACCCATACGGCGCCCATAAAACCAGTACCGTGGGACCAGTAAGAGACTATGAATGTTCGTAGCAACTTTATTCATAACAGCCCCCTCCCCCCATGAGCACGAATCCTCCAGGAGGCCGAGGACCTGAACTTGAGAACACGTGGAGCCAGGGAGAATGTGTGCCCTGTGCCTGAGCGTCGGAGCCGGGCCCTGGCCGGGGACCCCCACCGCCAGCCCCTCCCGGGCCCCCAGCCCGCAGACGACCGGTCATGGGATTTTCGGCCTCCGCAGCGGCCCCAGCCAATTCCGTATGATAAATCTCTGTCCGTGTATCCGTTCTCATATTCTTTCTATTTATTTATTATTTTTTTTTGAGAGAGAGAGAAAGAGAGAATGTGAGCAAGAATGGGGGAGGGGCAGAGAGGGAGAGGGAATCCTGGGCCAGCTCTGAGCCATCCGCACAGAGCCCGACTCTCCCCAAACAGCGAGATCATGACCTGAGCTTTGGGCATTTAAGGGACGCCCGGGGGGGTTCAGTTGGCTAAGCGAACGGCTCTTGGTTTCAGCTCAGGTCATGACCTCACGTTTGTGAGTTCCAGCCCTGCATCGGGCTCTGGGCCCAGAGCCTGCCTGGGATTCTGTCGCTCCCTCTCTCTGCACCCCCACCTCTCTCTCCAAATAAATAACTAAACTTTGCAAAAAAAAAAAAAAAAAAAAAAGATTTCGACACTTAACTGACTGAGCCACCCAGACACCCCGTTCTCATATTCTTTTTTTTTTTTTTAATTTTTAACATTTTTTTTTTTTTTGAGAGCCAGAGAGAGAGACAGAGCATGAGCAATGGAGGGGCAGAGAGAGAGGGAGGCATAGAATCCGAAGCAGGCTCCAGCTCTGAGCCGTCAGCACAGAGCCTGACGCCGGGCTCGAACCCAACAGACTGTGAAACCATGACCTGAGCTGAAGTCGGGCGCTCAACTGACTGAGCCACCCGGGCGCCCCTTTGTTCTCGGATTTATATATGTCCTGTGGTTCTGTTTCTCTGGACAACCCTGACTAATGCAAGCTTCCGGGGGCTCCTCCCAGCGCCTCCTTCTCTGCTTCCAAGCCCTACTCCTGCAGTGGGACAGGAGGGACAGGAGGGACAGGGGACAGGAGGGTCTAGAGGGATAGTGGGACAGAAGGGACGGCGGGCAGGAGAGGCAGGAGGGACAGAGGACAGGGGGGACAGGAGGGGCAGGAGGGACGGGTGGCACAGAGGGGAGAAGTCAGGCCGAGGGGGG
Organism: Paradoxurus hermaphroditus; assembly: GCA_004024585.1. Classification (NCBI taxonomy): domain Eukaryota; kingdom Metazoa; phylum Chordata; class Mammalia; order Carnivora; family Viverridae; genus Paradoxurus; species Paradoxurus hermaphroditus. The sequence continues at coordinate 1,937 of PITB01008832.1, read as the reverse complement.
AGAAGGAGAAGGCTGGATTCCCAGGAGAGGCCTCCCGGGGAAGACCCTTGCCTCCCGCTGCCCCCTCCTGTGCAGCCCTCCCTCTCAGCATCATCCCGGGGGGGCAGCTGGGTGAGTGGTGCTATTTTAAGTCACCCCCCACTTCCTTCCTCAGCCTCTCAGGAGCCCACTTCCTGGCCGGGTCTCAGCCTGCCCTCGCAGGGTGGGGTGAAGACAGACTTGCGAGTCGGGGTGCTTCTCCACCAAGTCTCGGGCCCCGGACCCTGAGTCGGGGCTTCCCTGTCCGCTGGGCGAACCAGGAGCGGCCACGTGATTTGCAGATCCCGGTTCAAAACGAAAACACACGGCCCGTTGTTCAAAAATTATTAGGGATTTCAAGACGGCAGCCACGGAGCAATAAACCCCGGGGTTGGGGGGGGGGTGCTTCAGAGCCCGAGGCTCTGGGCGGCTGCACGGGTCCCGGCCCCGCCCCCCCGGAAGCCGGGGCTGCCCTGCACGTCCCGGGACCGTGGAAACCTCGCGGTTTCATAGACTTGTATTCATCTCCTTTACTGTGGTTTAATTCGCGGAACATAAAATTCACCATCTGATCCATTTCCAAGCGCACAGCTCGGCGGCCTCGAGCGCGCTCACACGGCCCCACGGCCGCCCCCACCGTCTCCCCAGACCGAGACCGCGGCCCCTGCAGCACGGACTCCCCGCCCCCCTGCCCCCGCCCTGGCTCCCACCGCCCGCTCCCTGGCTCTGGGGACCGGACCCCCTCGAGGGGCCCCCTGCGAGCGCGGCCACGCAGGACGTGTCCTTCTGGGTCTGGCTTCTGTCACCGCGCAGTGTCCTCCGGGTCCGGCCACGTGGCGGCGGGCGGCGGGTGGTCCTAACTCTCCCTCCCGGCAGGCCAGGCGTGTGCACCTGTCGGAGTCCCTGCTCTCGCGCCCGGGCCGACGCCGAGAAGCATAAACCTCCACCGGGAACACGCGGTCTCCTTTGAGCCGTTTCATTGGATTTCAGCCGCTGCCTGATCATTACGGCGAAACCCGTCCTCCGCCCGGCAAGACCCGGACGGACTCGGAAGACACGCCGAGGTGCCAAGAACAGAAAACCCAGAAAACCGTGGCCGGCAGGCTCTCTCCCTGCGCTGCCGTCCGTTCTCACGGGGGCGAGTTTTCCTCGGAGGGGGCCCTGCGGGTTCCCCACTGCCCCGGCGGGCGCCCGGACCTTCCCCTGGAATCCCCGGCCTCCGGGAATCGCCCCGCTGGTCCCTGCCCCGCGTGCCGCTCTGTTCGGCCACAGCCAGAAAGGACAGGCGTGCGGGTCAGGAGGGGACGGAGTGCACAGGGGGTGGGCCGGCCCGGGGTCACACGGAGCCTTGCAGCCGGGCCGAGGAAGACGTGACTGGCCGAGCGGCGCTTGTCCCAGGCTCCCAGGCGTGTTTAAGAGGTTTTGAGGGGCGCCTGGGGGGCTCAGTCGGTTGAGTGTCTGACTTCGGCCTAGGTCATGAGCCTACCATTCCTGAGTTCAAGCCCCGAGTCGGGCTCTGTGCTGACAGCTCAGAGCCTGGCTCCTGCTTCGGATTCTGTGTCTCCCTCTCTCTCTGGCCCTGGCCTGCTCACACTCCTTCTCTCCCTCTTAAAAATAAAGAAACATTAAAAAATGTTTTTTAAGCAAACAAATAAAAAACAAAAATGAAACGGCCTTGTAGCGGTCTCCCTATCACAGGGCTGAGGTTTATTTATTTATTTTTTGTTTGTTTGTTTTCTTGATCAAGAGTCGACCACATTTTTTTATTCTGTCGCCTGCTGCTGCGCTTTGAGGATGTTTTTCTGTTTCTCACCATTGTAACTAACACAGGGATGGCCGGCTATGGGCGGGAATTTGCTGTTCTCGTTCCGTATTGTTTGCTTAGATCCTTTTCCCTCCCCTCCCGCCTTCTTTTCTCT